>VMDO01011985.1:0-64256 GCA_007922755.1 Pedetes capensis | reverse complement strand
AAGGGGTCCTGAGGTCAGGGACTACAACAGAGGCAAGACAAGTCTTCCAGAAGGACTTGTAGGAAGAGAGAGAATCTGGCCAGAAGGGAGTCAGACATCAGAGAGACAGATTCAAAAGACAAACAAGAGGAGGGATCCCAGAGATAGATTCAGAAGACAAACTAGGAGAGGGGCCTGTCATTGAGCCTGGGGCCCTGGACTGTCTCAGGGGGTGCCTTCTCCAGGGTCTTCGACTGGCAAGACTCATCAGGGCTGGAGACTAGTCCAGGCTCCTGTGGGTGGGTCTCACTTTAATCAGCATTGCTCACATATTCTAAAATCAGGCAGACTCCCTATAGTGCAGCTTCTTAATCCCTGCACTAATCCAAAATACAGATAGGGGAGCATACACCGCAAAAACACAGAAGATGAACAGAGCAATTCTTGATGTACATACCATAAAATTGAAAATGAAGCATGTCCCATTTACCTTTTTTTTTTTTTAACCTAAACTTTATGTACTTAATATCATCTTAGAGGAATTAGGCATGGAGGGAAGCTTTCAAGTTCAGCATAAAATGGACTCCAAATTCAGCTGCTGTGTCTGGAGAAAAAGCAAATACGAAGTGAGACAACATACAAGACAAAGGGGTTACTGGCTTTGATGATGACGTTCCCATGATATGGACGACCTGAAAGCTAAACAGTACCAAGCACAGGGGTTTAACACAGAACAGACAGACACTGAATAACAAACTGAGACAACAATGAACAAAACATATTCAAACCAAATCCTATCCCGACATCTTGGGTTAGGATTGAGGCCGAGGTTATGTCATGTCTGACTCTCGGGATTTTCCCAAAAACAAATGCTGCAGCACAAAGACAAAATATTCCCTGGTGCGCACAAACAAAACCAAAAGTGAGGCGACAGCCTCATGATGCATGGCGGGAGCAACCCGCCTCATCTCCCCAAATTTAAAACAGAAAGCCAAGGCTCTAAAGAGAAATCAAGAAACACAGAATAAAAGAGGCGCCACAAACCATACTTACGGTAACACGGCGAGTGGGCCGGTTACCCCAAAACCAAGCGAGCGGTCAGTCCTGGTGATCAGTCGGGCCGGAGTCGCTCTCCCAATGGAGGGGGACAAAATCCCCCTCCCTTGAAGGCGTGGAACGTCTTCCAGCCTTCCCATCAGGAGGTACACCTTCCCCTGGCACGGTAGCTTTCGCCCAGCCCGTGACTCACTATTTGCTCGAGCACCAAAGTTTCCAAAGCGAAAGTAGACAGAGACAGGTATAGAGACAAAGAAACAAAGAGACAAAGAGCGGTGGCCACCTTACCTAATCCTCGGCCTGGCGTCCGAATCTCAGTGGGACAATCTCGGTGGAACCTCCAAAATGTAAGACTCGGCTTCCCGGAGGGACACCGTGTCTATCCAAAGTGTTCCCAATGAGAGACGGAGACCTGAGCCGCTGCAAGCACAAAGGATTTTATTGTCCGATGCGTCAGGGTCTACTCAGCTCCATCGAACGAGAGAGCGAGAGACACCCCGAAGTGCAGAAGCGAGGGCTTTTTATACCCTTACAGAAGCAAAATGGCGGGTTAGCTGACTGGTATAACTTTGATTGGTCACATTGGTTGACTTTTAAACTGATTGGTTAAATCAAATAGCAAGGCGCGAGCGGGAAGAGGGAAGGTTTCAGCATTCTGAGACGTTGGTGTTAGCAGATAACAGGAAGCGGCAGTTTAAGATAGCTTGGCACCTCCCAAGTTGGGAGGGGTGGGGTCTCTCTCTGAGGCAGTGGAAATATTTTCTTAGCCTGATCTATAAAATGGCTTTTCTGTGGCTAAGCTGGGTCCTTCAGTGGCAGTTCCCTCAGCATTTGGGGGTCTCTTTCTCTTGCTTGAAGAGAATTCAGGACTTTGAACAGTTCCCCGGTCCAGGCAGTTGTGTCCCTCAAGATGTTTCTCAGGCTTTGGGGACCCAGGAGGAGCAGGTGTTATTCAGCAGCGGGAGCTCTGCTTTTCCGAGTCCCCATGGGAGGAGAGAGTATTCCTGGGCATAGGGCATCATACCTGAGTGAACCTGGAGCTGCTGTGCCCCTGTGCAGGGCATCGTTGGGGCACTTGGCTTTTGTCCTGGACTGGGAGAGCCAGCCAGGCAGGATCAGCTGCTGAGGAGGCAGGGCCATCTGTGTACCAAGGGAGAAGGGGAGAAGCTTCCCTGAGTGACTGCCAGGGGAGCAAAGTGGTAGTTGCTCTTAGGGCTTTTTGAAGGGAGACAGATTGGGCAGGCTTAGCGAGGCTGCTAGGGGAGAAGCAGCGGGAGAGTCTTGTGAAAGGGCTGAAGCTTTGAAGGTCAGAGCTCCTTTTTTCAGTCTTCGAAAACCCAAAAACAGATCAGAAAGAGTGCCTCGGAGAAAGCAAGGCATCCTCTGGCTTGGACGTCTGTGTGCGCCCAGCACTGGGATTGAGAGTGCTTGCGGCAGGCACAGGAGCCCTCTGGCTGAGAGTCACAGGGAGAAGCCCAGACAGCGAGGTCACGGGAGGGCAGGAGGTCTCTCCAGGGTGGTGAGGGAGTTGGCCCTGGAGTGAGCTGGCAGCGGAATCCCAGGAGTTGGCCTAGTTTCTGGTGCAGTGGCAGGAGGTGGCCGAGCTTGGGAGGAGGCAGCTGTGAAGAGGGCAGAGTCCATCCCAAAACAGTACTGTGGGAAGACAGGGGAAAAGAAGCCTCTCCCGCTGTGGTCCAGGAGGGGCCATGGGAGGGAGGGGGGCATGGCTACCGCCCAGGCCATGCTGGTAGGGTGAGGTTGTATTCTGTGGAGGCAGGGGTAGGAGGAGTCCCATGGGGCTGGGTGGCAGCAGCATGGATGGCCCACTCCCGAAACTCTTAGCCTTTGAAAACCCTATGAGTAGTAGAGAAACACTGTCAAAAAGATAGGGAACCCTATCCTGCCACAGACCAGATGCAGCTTAAGATTCAGGGGTTCCTGAAGGCAGATGAGGAGTCAGTGACTGTAACAGACACAACATCTCGGAGGCAGTGTGACCTTGTTCCGTTTTATTTCCAGATAGCCCATCCTTTTATACAGAATCACAATTCACTAAATTTTATGAAAGGTCAGAAAAAAGACAAGGAAGTTGGCAGCATTGATTACATCAAGGTTTTGTCAACAATCACTTGATTAAATTATCACATGAGTGTTAGGTGGTGATCAAAGTAGGAGATGAACTCAGAGACAAATTGTGTTTACTTCAAAGAGATAAACCAAGACGACCTGTACCTTCTGTATCTAAATCAATTAACTGTTCTTAACTTACTTCTCCCAAAAATCAATCTGCCATTGAAAACCCTATGAACAGCAGAGAAGCACTGACAATAGTGTTTCCCCTGTTGTACAGAGGGTCGCTATGAGTCGGATACCTACTTGACAGCACCTCACAACAACAACAACTTTATGTAAGAATTAGGGGGCGGTTAACTTACCTGTGTGTCACCCCACTGAGTCCATTTGTTATGACAAATGGGTGCTTTATCTTATCAGAATGATTTGTTTACTGTAGAGCTGTCGGAACAAAGGCTTTTGTTTGTGTTGACTTATGGAGTTTAGCCGTTGGAAGTCATTCAAGAATTTCCCTAAGAAAGCCTGCTAGGGAGGTTTGTCAACTCCCAATCTGAATCAGCACTGCTCATAGAGCCAGATGATTATATATTTATATAAGAAAAGACGAGGCTCTAAGTCTGTTTCCATGAAGAGACCTTTTTGGAGGTACTATTCCCCTTTTGGAAGACTTTCCCTCCGAGTCTAGGAGGTGCTCTTCCCCTTTCAGCAGACTTTCCCTCCGATGCCTACTTAAAGGTATTCTTCCTCATGTGGGGACTCTGTTTACCCATCATGCTTGGACGTAGGTGTGGCAATATCCCTCTAAAAGCAGAGGTAAAGCTGAGGTCTGTTACAGAATGTATAAAATGAAAGCCCAAAGTATGAGTTAACGGTGTTTCTCTTTTCTTTATTTCATGTAGGCTAGGGAACAGCATTGAAATCCGGGATCATGCCCAGCTCCCATTATACCTGCGCGCACCCATGTGTGCACCGTGGTGGGCGGGGCTTTGGGGCAGGTCAGGTGTCTGAGCTTCCCTTTCACAGCACTTAAGTGCCGGTGTGTGGTGGTGGAGGCTTGGAGGTGCCGGGAGGACCATCCTTTGCCTGTTCCAGTCATTCTAAAAGTTTGAATTTTAGCCACCCACTGGCACCAAAGGAGGGAGAGAGATAAAACACAAGGTGGAAATGTCCACGTGAGTTGTAAGCGGGACCTCCGGGGAAGAGAGGGCACTGTTAGTGGAGGGAACATTCAGGCAGAAGTACAGAACTGTCTCAGGTCTCAGGGTGGGTGAGGTTAGAACGGCCCTGTTTCCTGAGTGGGGTGCTTCGGGGGCTTGTGAGGCACAGGTTGCCTGCACTTCTTTAGGTTTTTGAGTTTGAGTCAAGAGAGGGAGAGTAGGGGAAGAAGAAGGGGAGGCAAGATAGAAAGGGGATTTTGGGGGACATGAAAAGGGAAAGAGCTTTCACCCCAGGATCTGGCTTGAGTCTCGCCAACTGAGAGTCAGGAACTTTGACACAACTCCCAAGAAGACAGCTGTGAGGACCACCTGCATGGAGATGCTATTTTTGAGAGACATTTTAAATAATGAAAGTGTTAAAATAGTAATAAGCCATGCTTGGGGTCAAAATGTCTGTAACCTTTGAGTTTTCCTTCCCCTCTGTCATTCTGTGCTTTTTTGAGACATGCCTGGGGCAACTCCCCTGTGACGCTTACAGTGATACAGTATATAATCTCATTTTACTAGAGAGACGTTCCCAATAGAAAAAAACCCTAAACAATGGAACTTCTTTTGATCTTATTGACACCTCCCCATCCTATGGTGGGCAGTTCTAGGCTCAGGACACACTAGGCGCCCAGGCCTGGCATCACACGGGGTGTGCCCTAGGTTAAATAACACTGGAGGGAACAAGTGTGCTTCTTTTTTGCTTCCGGCATTTCACTTCATTAGTAAGTTCTTATCTGTGTCTTGATGCATGCGCCTCCTTCCCCTTCCCCCCTCCTCTTTTCTCTCTTTCCCCACATGCATTCCAGAGTGTGGAGTTAATCAACTCTATAAGTTTGTTTTACTCTCTCTCTGCTTGTCCTGAAATTCTTTTCTGCGACAAAGCCAGGATCTTGCTTAACTTAAGTGAGGGCCCAAATTGGGGAGCTCCTCAGGCTATGCAGCCACACTGAGCTGTACCTCTTTGCTGTGCTACTGGTGACAGGTGGAACAGGCTTTACAAGAGGAGAGACAGAAAGCAAGCTTTGGGATAGAAAAAGAATCTTTCCATTCCATTAAGGTGAGAGAAATTATCCAAATTGGTTAAGATATTAAAATCAAAGGTTTTGTTTCTCAGCCAGATTGAATTATACTAGGCCCCGTTTGTACTGGGTACAAATATGGGTTTAATTTCAGATTGAAGACCTAGGGGCTTTATATTAGAGGGTAGCCCAAAGGATCTCTTTTTGGTAGAGGATAATGATCCTGCTCCATTTTTAAGTTGGGGGGAAATGGAAGGCAAGTCCAAGTGTCAGGCCTCCCTGAGACCCTGGACGTTGCAGGATAAATGGTAGGTGACCAGAGGAAAAAGGGCAGCTCCAATTTCCCATAGTGCCGAAAGCCCGTAGGGGTGGGATTGGAGTCCTAGATCAGGCCTGATGGAGAGGGAGATGGCTGACCCACACTGGAGGGGAATGGATGGGAGAAGCATAAGAAAATTAGAGGGAGCCAGTGCAGTGGCGCACGCCTGTAATCCCAGCAGCTTGGGAGGCAGAGGCAGGATGATCGCAAGTTTGAGACCAGAGGCAGTCTGTGTAACTTAGCGAGACCCTGTCTCAAAAAGTAAAAAATGGGCTGGGGGCACAGCTCAGTGGTCCAGCACTTGCAAAGCATGCGAGCGCGAGGACCTGGATTCAACCTCCAGGACCAGAAAAAAAAAATAAAGAAAGAAAGAAAAAAGAAAAAAATGAAAATTAGAGGGAGAAAAACTGAGTGCTCACTGACTAGATGGTGATGTGTAATTCCTTGTGGAAGTCAGAGGTTGGGAGTTGGTTCCAGTCATGTCCATGGGTGTGGTAGAAATCAGGGTTCACACAGTAAGAAGGCAGAAGCTCACCATCTCCCAAGTTTCAGCACCAAAGTTGTAGGAATATCTCAGGGGGCAAGGGTCCACATACCTGAGAAAAGGAACTCTGACCTGTAGAGGAGCAAGTTTACTTGGGGCAAGGAAAGACGGGAGGGCGTAAGGAAGCTGCTGGGCAGCATTTTTGGAAAGGAGGGACGGAAATGGCTATTGCTGCAATAAACCGAGGTGAGGCTGGGGTTATAGCCCTGGCAAGGCCTTTATCTTATTGGTGGGAAAAATTTCCTTGCAGGAAGAAGAAGTAATTTTGGAACGTTGGTCAATAGGTGATCTCTGTTTTTCAGGACCTTGGAGCTCTGTCAAGAGAGGGCCCCTTCATCCTCTCAGAGTTTTCAAATATTAAACCAATCATGTATTCCTGATTAAATGCAATTTGTTCCTGAGGTATCCAGTTTTTAAAACATGGTTTCAGTTTTAAACTTTTAAAAAAAGTTTTTGTAGTCTCTCTTTGGCTGTTTTTAATAATCTTAAACTGATCTTGTTTTGATATTAGGGTGATAACAGCGTCAGCTGGTGAGGTGAAGAATGTTTCCCTGTTTCTTGTTCTGTGAAGGCAGTCGCATCTGACAAAATCTTCTGTTCCTCAGAGCTTTGGTAGCTCACTTGCAAAACCATCTGGAAATGTTCTTGGAATTGTTCAACATTTGAAAGGCCTGAGCGCCATCCAGGTCTCCTAGGAGCTTTCCTGTGAATTCATCCATTTCACCTCAATTCATGAACAGTGATCTGCATCTATATTTATGTCTTTTTCATTTTGGGTGGTGGTTAGTGCTCGCTTTTCTCATGATTCAACTTGCCAGTGCTTTGTTAATGTAACTCATCTTTTAAAGGACTACCTTTGGCCTTTGTTGTTTTTGTGGTACTTAAGAGTTGAATCCAGGGCCTTGCATATAGTTGGTAAGCACTCAACTAGTGACCTGCAGCCCAGCCCACCTTTTAATTTTTTATCTTGAGGCAGGGTCTTGTTAAATTACACAAGCCTTGAATTCGTGATCCTCCTGTCTCTGCCTTCCAAGTTGCTGGGATTACAGGCGTGCACCACGGTGCCTGGCTTCCCCATTGCCTTGTCTAGTTTTATCTTTATTTTCCATTAACTCCTGGTAATGTTGTTGTTCTTTTACTTACATTTGGTTTGTTCATTCATATTTTTCTTAACTCACAGTTTGCAGTTTTAAATTTTGCTTTTGTTTGTAACCCAGGAATTTGGAAAAAATAGTATTTTTACTATGTAGTTCCGTATGAATACTGTGTGATTGCACTTACATATTAGGATGCAAACTCCAGCCCCTGGGCACACTTCTCCTGGGCCTTGCCAGCTCTTCTGCGTTTGCAGTTCCCACTGTGTTATTTCCTTGGGGGCTTGACTCAATGTTGTATTAGTGAGGCCTTCTCTCTCCACCCTCCTAAAACTTCACACACTGTCTTCTACTTTTGTTGCTCTTCCCGCTTTGTTTTTTCCTCCTTAGCACTGACCACTTTCTAGTCTTTTATCCATACTGGATAGGGGAGGAAGTAAAGCCATCAAGGCGTGTGTGGCTGAGTGGAAATGGAATGGAAGTTGTAAGTTGGGGAAAGGGCTGGGTTTGTTGACTTTGCCTACAATGAGGTTGCAAAATACAGGAATAGACACTGCTGGGGAGTCAAGACTGGTTATAGCTGGAAGCTTTCATTTATGATTGAAGTTGTTATGTCACCCGGGAGGCATGGGAGTGTGCCGGTAGGCAGATTTGGAGAGTGGGTCCGGGAATCAGGCAGCAAAATCTTGGTTCTCGTATTTGGCGTATAAGAGAATATACCCGACACAGGAGTTCCAGCAGAGAGTGTAGGTGGGGTTTATTAAAGGTGGTACACCTATGAGGAGTAACTACTGGGAAGATTGAGGCACCCAGAGAATCTCAGGTAAACCTGGAAAGGAACTTGGAGAAACCTGCATTCCTTGAGTGAATCCGCAGAGGACATTTCTTTTCCCCAGGGGAAGTCAAAGAAACCATAAGAGAACAGAAGGGCCCAGCAGGCATTTAAAAGCAAACGTGCCTTGGATAGACAGGGATCGAGGGCCTGGAGAACGGGGAGATATGCACGTGGTTGCCAAAGAGAAGAGGGAGTGGAAGAAGAGAGGGAGTGAGCCTGAGCACAGGTCCCATCTAGTTTTTTTCAAACTAGGGCAAGCCCAGTGTGACATCAGCCCTGGGACCCAGCTCTAAGTGCCTAGGGTGAGGTGGGCCTGGGGTCTTTGTTTTGTAAATGGCTCAGTGGCTTGGATAGGGTGTGGGACCCATTAGAAAATGTCCTTCGGACTTCCTCAGAGACTCATGTGGTGTCATCTGTCATAGTGGAATGGCAGGAGCCATTTTCAATCGCCTTTTCCTCCATGTTGTTGTTGTTAGGTGCCGTCGAGTCGGTATCCGACTCATAGCAACTCTCTGTACAACAGGGGAAACACTATTGTCAGTGCTTCTCTGCTGTGCATAGGGTTTTCAATGGCAGATTGATTTTTGGGAGGGGGTTGCCAGGTCCTTCTCCCAAGCCTACAGCTTCTGGTATTCCCAGCCTGCCTCCCATCCAAGTACTAACCAGGCCTGACCCTGCTTAGCTTCCGAGATCTGATGGGATCAGATGCCACAGGGCTACAGCTGCAGGCCCATTTCCTCCATATTGTCTGCTTATGCCTAAGCTACCTAAGACTCATACCAGTACAGACGGTGATGAAATCCAGGGTAGGACAGTGTTACCTAGAAGACATAAGTGCCCAGCTCCTGGGAAGCCAGGAAACCTGCATGGCTTCCAGTCCTTCTAAGTGTTAAACCATTATAAAAACACACCTAGATGGTTTTCTAAGTTACCAAACATTTGTGGAATATGAGCAGAAGGAACACAGCCAAGACATTTTGAGACTAGGTTTTGAAGGATTCTGAACAGGGCCCAGCATGGCGAGACTCAAGCTGAAAAGAAGCAAAGGTCAGTGCCCACGTGTGGTGCAGAGATGCTTGAGGGAACAGCCCAGACCAGCTGTAAAGAAATAGACCAACCCCCCAAAAGTTTGTAGCTCCCATTTAGATACATCTTTTGCCAGTTTAAATTAGACCATTGATTTGATTGATCCTGCAGCCGTAGCCCTGCGGCATCCAATCCCGTCAGATCTCGGAAGCTAAGCAGGGTCAGGCCTGGTTAGTACTTGGATAGGAGACTGCTTGGGAACACCAGATACTGTAGGCTTGGGAGGAGGACCCGGTGACCAGGCATTGTGCGTGCCCACAGCCCAGGTGGCTCCTTTGCTCTTGGGGGTCCCCAGAGTGCCTTTCAGAGCCCATGCCCGCTGCTGTGTCTCCTTAGCATTTTTAAAGACAGGTACACAAAGCAGAACCCATGGAGTTTAAATTTATCTAAACATTACCTGGGCTGGGATTTAGCTCATTTGGTAGAGCGCCGCTCTGCAGTCTCTGAGGTTCAGGGTTCGATTCCCAGCACCCCAAAAATGGGAGAAGGACTTGGCACTCCATTCCCAAGGCAATCCCAAAACAGTCAGCCACTGAAAACCCTAACAACAACAAACTACCTTGGAAAGGTTTTATACAAAGTATGTTAACGAATTTCTCATTATTGTCGTAAATCTCACAGAGCCATTTTTACTCCTTGAATGTCAGGGCCATGCATATGCGCACACAGATACAGAGTAATATGCCTTACAAGAGTTGTGATTACTCCCAGAAGGGTTGTGTTAGCTTTGCCTCCCAAATGGAAATGAGAAAGGTGCCCTAAGTATACAGGAAGTTTTAACCCCTAAGAGATAGCAAATAAATGAATTAAATTTTTTTGGGGGGAAACCCTTCCCCAAACCTTAATTCATTAGAATCCAGAGGTAGTATTGAGAGTCAGGGAGCCTAAGTAAAGGAATGTTTGAGGTTTCAAGCAGAAGTTTGCAAGACAATGCACAGAGAGACTAGCCTGCTTCCTTATTGTGAGACAAGCAGAGATGAAAACTCACCAGCTGTGCTTCAGCCCCTGAACCCCATCCAACCTGTAACCTGAAGAGTTCCCCACCTTAGGGGCCTTGTTGAAGAAAAGAATTTCAGGATGAGTGGGGATGAAACAAAGTTAGTGAGTTTATTGATTAGGGATAAGAGACTGAATGCACTTTAGACTTAAGCATGGGTGTTCAGGAAGAAAAAGACATGCTTAAGAAAAGAATCATAGTTCACATCCAAGACGTGGACATGGGCTTTTCCAGACAGAATCCCTCTTCTGTTTTTATTGTTGCTTGTTTGCTCATTGCCTGCCCCTGAGACAAAAAAAGTGGGCAGTTACGTTTGTTTTAGTTGAAACATACATTTCACCTAAATATATGTTTCTGTTTCCCTGCTACAAATATTTAACTTTTTCATCCTTCCCGATGGGCTTCATTGACCTTTCTTAGCATTTTCTTCTACTTCTTGTGCATGAATTGCATTTGGAAAGTGCTCCTGGCTGACGTGGCAGCAGCGTCATTGGTGCCCCACGCCTTTGCATTCATCCCTCTGGTACTGCTAGTAGGTTTGTTTTTTGTTTTGGATGACTTTTGTTTTGATTTTAGATTGAATTGTAGTGAAGTATCTAGTGGTTCTTGGTTGGCTGGTAGTTGAAAAACTGAGCCATTTTCTAGGCTCATGGCATAATATGGTATGTTGTTGTTAGGTGCCGTCAAGTAGGTATCCGACTCATAGCGACCCTCATAGGGTTTTCAGTGGCTGACTGTTTCGGGATTGCCTTGGGAGCGGATTGCCAGGTCCTTCTCCCATTTTTGTGGTGCTGGGAATTGAACTCGGGACCTCAGAGACTATAGCGCAGTGCTCTTCCAACTGAGCTAAATCCCAGCCCCCATAATATGGTATACGACAGCTTAATTTTTAAAGTAGGGCTTATTGATAATTTACTTTGTCCTGATCTTTTGGGGATGAGATACACACACACACATTCTCTCTCTCTCTCTCTCTCTCTCGTGGTACTTGGGTGTTGAACCCAGGGCCTCGGACATACTTTGTAAGTGCTCTCTCTTTGGGCTGTACCGCCAGCCCTTTTATTTCTTTATTTAGAGGCATGGCCTTACTAAGTTACACAGGCTGCATCTGGCTTTGAACTTGCTATCCTCCTGCCTCAGCCTCCTGAGTTGCTGGGATTATAGGTGCATGCTACCGTACCTGACCTGGGAATGATAATATGTTAAAAATGATTTCATCCTGTAGAGATAAGAAACTTACATATAGTATTTCTGTGCAGAATTCCTACATAGGCCTCTCTGCCCTAGCTGCGCTCAGTGGGGCTGGCTTACTGTATGCTGGCCGCATTAGAAAGAACTCCTCTGGCCATGTGAGCCTCCATGAACAGTAGATACCATCGGAAAGCCTTGAGAAAAGTGCTGTTCAATACTGGGTTTTGTCCTTCTTACCTTGTTTTACTCGGCTTCACAAGGAGAGAGAAAACAATTGTTTGAACTCTATTTGAAATTAACTGTTGGATCTAGAGTAGGCTCTGGGATAGGTATAACCCTTGATTAGAAAGTAGAACTATTTTATTCAAGCTGCTTATTTTTAGTAAGAAATAAGATCCTATAGTTGCAAAAACAATCTTGTGGGCTGGGCTGTAGCTCAAATGGTAGGGTACTTGCCTAGTGTGCATGAGGCCCTGGATTTGATCACCAGCACTGAAAACAAAACAAAACAAAAATTGTAATTTGATATCTGGAGAGGACCTTAAATGTCCTGTGATGGTGCACGCGGTACTCATATTTTCCTTATGAAAAGTTAGAACCTGAAAAACATTTACCAAACTGAAAGCGATCCAGAGCAAAGGTGAAGAAGTATCCATTAACGTGGGTGAGTGAATAAGTCAGCTATTTTGCTGCCATTGGTTTTCTGAGGATTAGCACATTGGCCTTTAGTTTTAATTGTTGGGCCCTTTTTTAAAAATTCCCTGCCACCCCTGTATCTTCTCCTGTTTCAGTCCCTGTCATGGTATGCCTACGGGTCCTGCTTGGTGGTTTGGAGAACAGTATGTATTTGGCCGATGATCTAAAAGTGCGCTGAAGTGTCTAACATACTGATTCTTCTCTTTCAGGAAACTGAAGATGGCCCTTCAGCTATGTTAGGTCTATAATGGGAAGTGTCACAGTTCGATATTTCTGTTATGGGTGCCTTTTTACATCTGCGACCTGGACAGTTTTGCTTTTCATTTATTTCAACTTCAGCGAGGTGACTCAGCCACTTAAGAATGTGCCCATCAAGGGGCCTGGGCCCCCAGGACCGTTTCCAAAAAAATTCTATCCTCGCTTTACTCGGGGTCCAAGTCGAATATTAGAGCCAGAGTTGAAAGCAAACAGAATTGATGATGTAATCGATAATCATATTGAAGATCCAGAAAAAGGCCAACTGAAATTCTCTTCTGAATTGGGTAAGTGCATTTGATTCTTACTAACAGCCATACCAGAGCATTTAGACAGTGGATGTTTATTGTTTAAATTGTGTGTTGCTCAAGGGACAGGAAATGTACCATTTTTCCCCCGCGCTATTTATTCTGTTCGTGAACTAGCTGTGGTTCTATGATTTTTGCAGACTCAGTGGAGAGCTATATTGTCATTTTTCCAGCTGTGACTTCAGTATTTTATGAGGACTTGGAGAAACTAACAAAGTCCAAAGAAGGGGGCTGGGGAGGAAAGAAAAAGAGCTAGAAAGAAAATGGAACACGTGGGAGATGATTTTTAATTGCTGGGATTATTTAATGAGGGAAAGAAATAGTAGAGAGATGAGTTAACTGTATATAATTTATTTTGAAAGGCAGATTCAATTAAAACAGAACAGAAAGCACTGGATTTGGAAATGGGATTACTCATCTAGTAAGATTCTCACTTATGAGAAATATGACACTGGAATACATATGTTAGCTTATGAAATCTTAGCATAAAACAGAAGCCTCTCCTAAATGTACTCTGTTTAATTCAGAAACAGTCTACACATATGCCTTTGACTACTGCAACTATAGAGTCTTGATTTATCAAATTTTATTTTAAGGGATGAGTGAGCAAATTTAGTTATCTTCAAAACTTAAAAACTTTGACCTTATCATAGAAACATAATATAATAGGTAATCTAGGGAAAATGCATAAAATAAGAGATTTTGAGAGGTTGAGAGAGCCATAATACATAAAGGAAATAAATGTTAAAACAGACATCTTATTTGGTCATAGTGTCACAGGAATCAGTTTAGTAAGCTTGCATGCTCTGCAAGTGCTGGACCACTGAGCTGCACCCTCAGCCCATTTTTTTACTTTTTGAGACAGGGTCTCACTAAAGTACGCAGACTGCCTCTGGTCTCAAACTTGCGATCCTTCTGCTTCCGCTTCCAGAGTCACTGGGATTACAGGCGTGCACCTCTGCACCGGGCACCGATCAGCTGATTTTTAAAAAGGGCACTAAGAAAATTTAATGAAGAAAGAACAATTTCTTAAAATTAGCACTCATACCATGCACACAAATTTACTCAAGATGGGCTAAAGACCTAACTAGAAGAGCTAAAACCCTTACGAGGATAACTCTTCATTATCTTGGATTAGGTACCGATTTCTAAGATATGACAACAAAAGAAAAAATAGATAAACTGGACTGCATCAAAAATAAGAACTTTGTATGCATTAAAAAACTGTGAAGAAAGTGAAAGAAGCCTACAGAATGGGGGGAAATATTTATCAATCTTCTAAGAATGGCTTAGTACCCAGAATACAAAAGGAATTCATCCAACTCAACAATCAAATGAGAAATAGCTTGGTTGAAAAAAATGAGTAAAGAATTTATAAGATACTTCTCCAAATATATTCAAATGGCCAACAGCACATGCAGAAGACACTTGCTATAATTACTTCTTATGGAAACGCAAATTAGAACCACCGTGAGACAGTCATTTCACACTTACATTGTTGCTAGATGCCTTTGAGTCAGGTGTGGCAGGTGTGACTCATAGCGACCTTATGTACAACAGATGAAACACTCCCAGACACTGTACCATCCCTGGCACTGTGTCGGTGCTTTTCTGCTATTCATAGGGCTTTCAATGGTTGATTATTTCTGGCGTGTGATGCCAGGTCCTTCTCCCATTTTTACCATGCTGGGGATCAAACCCAGGGCCTCAGAGAGTGCAGAACAGCACTCTACCAATTGAGCTAAATCCCCAAACCTTCATACCCATTAGGATAGCTCTAATAAAAATGAAAGTAATGTCAACAAGTGTTGGTGAGGATGTGGAGAAATTGAAGCCTTCATGTTGCTGGTGGGAGTGTGAAAGAGTAGAGCCACACTGGACAGGTTGGTGGTTCTTCAATAAGTTAAATGCTAGAATTACCCTGTGACTCAGCAGTTCGATCCCTGGCAAACAAGTGAAAAACTTGTACGTGAATATTCATAATGGTGCTGATGAAGGGATAAACAAAATGTCTATCCATATGTTGGAATAAGACGCAAGTTTAAAAAAGAATAAAGTTATGATACAACATGGATGAACCTTGAAATTGCTACGTGAAAGAAGCCAGACATGTTAGGCCACATACTGTGGAAGTCCATTTATGTGAAATGTGCAAACAGGCAAATCCATAGGAGTAGGAAGCAGACTGGTGGCCACCAAGGGCTAGCGGGAGGGAGAATAGTGACTGCTTTAGTGGGTGTGGGGTTTCCTTTTAGAGTGGTTAAAGTGTTCTGCAACTAGATTTGTGAATGTGTTAAATTTCGGTAATGGTACTCTTTAAGTCATGTGTGTAATATTACAAAAAATGGGAAAAATACCTCCCTAAATTTTGTGTATAAAGGAAATCTAGTTTAGAAGGAATTAACATATATCAGTGCAGTAATAGCTAAAAGTATGTTGAATTCTGAAGAGAATTAGCAATAAAAGGTTACAGAAATCCTGTGAAAAAGTCTTTTAGAAAGATTATTAACAGTAAATCTAAAATTATATTCTCATTTAATCTGTTGTTGTTAAGTGCCATCTAGTTGGTGTCCGACTCATAACGACCCTGTATACAACAGGAGAAACACTACTGTCATGCTTCTCTGCTATTCATAACATGGCTGATTACTTTTTGGGAGTGGGTTGCCGGGTCCTTCTCCCAAGCCTACAGCACCTGGTATTCCCAGGTAGTCTCCCATCCAAGTACTAACCAGGCCTGATCCTGCTTAGCTTCTGAGATCTGCCAGGATTGGACACCCCAGTGGTATGGCTGCAGGCTGTTTAATCTGTAGTAAATTATACAAGTTAAAATAATTTCTCTGACATGCTAATTAATTGAAGTTTGGCTGTAATTATATTTGAGTAGGGAAGAGAAAAAAGAATGCGGAAATGATCTTTTAATTTGGTATAACATTTTCATCAGGGGATCTGTATTAGAGAACACTTCTGTTAGTATCTGGCCTGAGGTTGTCTTCTGATAATTATTGAACCAAGGAGTATTATTGAGAAGCTCTTTATGCAAGGCACTGTTCCAGGTGCTGGGTATCAGGCAGTTCTAATTTTATTTCTTTTATGTTTTGAATGTAGCTAAAACCTCTTCTCTCATGGAGTTTCCATCTTTGTGTAAACTGCTAGTAGAAATTTGTTCTTATGTGTTTAGACAGGATGTTGTCCATCCGGAGAAGTTCCAGAGAGAAGGTGCGTGGCGAGGCAGTGGGTCTGCAAGCACAAGCCAAGTGCTCTGTGGCCGAGCATGCTGGGCAGACACTGCATTCAGGCTCTGGGTGCTCAGAGCTGCATAAGATAAGCTAAAGGAACAGAATTGTCCTGCCACATGCACACGTGCATGCACACAGACAATATTGACTTTTTTAAAATCCAGTATTTCCCTGATATCTTTGGCCCTGGACATCCTGGACATGAATTTTTCATGAACAGACTTTGGAAGATGCTGCCTCCCCAGGCGAGTTGTTCTGTGAGGAGAGGCTGAAGGGCTGATGCAGGACTGAGGCTGGAAGAGGAGATACCTCTGTGGAAAGATGAGATTTTTGACAGAATACTAGACCAAGCGTGTTAAATTACAGCAATTCTGATTAGGTCTGTGCAGGAAGTGCTTGACAGTGAAGGTGATTAAAGTCTGAACCAGAGACCACAAAAGCCGTTTTTACAAAAATTATCAGCACTCTTTTTGGGGGCAGGGGTTGTATAAAAACTTGCTGCAGTCGAGGCCTATTGAGGTACCATAGGGTTGAATAATCCATTGTTTTTACGGAAAATTAGCAGAATTTTTTCCCCTGGTGGCAGGGGAAATTTGTGTCGTGAACATAATACATTGTCAAGATTATGGCTTGTGAACAGGCGTTGTTTATGGTCAGGCACACTTTGTGCTAGAGGGATAAGAATTAGACCTCAACCCCAATTTACTTATTTGAAACTAGAGAAATCCTAGATTTCAGAAAGATGGTTGTAGTAGGGTTTGTAGTCAAGGTTGTAGTCAAGACTTTCAGAAGATCGTAACAGTGACTGTGGGCCTCTCCAGACTGCACTCGTTGACTATAGCTCCACTCTTTTGCAGGCATGATTTTTAATGAACACGACCAGGAGTTGAGAGACTTGGGCTATCAGAAACATGCCTTTAATATACTCATCAGTAACCGCTTGGGCTACCATCGAGATGTGCCAGATACCAGGAGCGCAGCGTATGTTCCCTTCCCTTCTCTTAATAACAGTGTTTTTAATGCCAGTGTAAGAAATAAAGAGCGTGCTGTTCAGATTCTGCAGTTAGTGTTCATCATGACGAGAAAACTTACAGTAGACTTGCAGTGGGATTGTGGTCTGAGATTTTACTGACAGTTCTAGAGCTTGTGAAAGATCTTTTGAAATGTCACATTACATGGGAAAGAGGAGGGTGCAGATCAAATAACCCGAGCCTGATTTTGTTCTAAATGTTTATTGGATTCATGGCAGAAAGGATTAAAATTGGTAAAGAATTATTTAACTCATAATCTTTTCTGTTTCATTATTTTTTCCTCTCAAAAACTCTTCATACAGTCAGTCATTCCATAGATGGAAAATTTGTTGAGCATCTTCTTTTCACTACATACTGTGCTGCTATTGTTATCGTTAGGTGCTATTGAGTCAGGTCCGACTCATAGTGACCGTATGTACAACAGAACGAAATACTCTCTGACACTGTGCCATGCCCAGCACTATGTCAGTGCTTCTTTGGTTCATAGGTTTTCAATGGGTTAACTGTTTCAGGATTATTTGTTTTGAGAGTGGGCTGCCAGGTCCTTCTCCCATTTTTGCAGTGCTGGGGATTGAATCCAGGGCCTCAGAGCACACAGAGCATCACTCTACCAACTGAGCTACACCCCAGCCATCCTAGAAATCAACAGGATGAGGTGTAGCCTCTGGTTTTGCAGGACTCAGAGTTGAGCAGGGGAGGCAGGAAAGGAAGTGAGTAACTGCAGTGGCACATGAGGAAGAGCTGAGATGGGGCATGGGGAAGTGGAGGCGCTGAACCCAGAGTGGCCAGGCTGTCCGATGCCTAGGGCACAGCATGAAGAGGGCTCGGAAGTGAGAGTGTGTGGTGGATTGAAGGGACTGTCTCTTGTCGGCTTTGGCTGTGGTGGGAGACTCACAGGAGGCTGGAGCTTAGCTGCAAATATTTTTATATCAATAGGCAAAAAATAAAATTTTCTTTCTCTTTTTTTGCAGTCCTGGGGAGCTGAATCTGGAAACTTGCGTATACTTTGCAAGCACTCTACCACTGAGCTTCACCCCTACCCCTTTTTAAAATTTTAAAAGTTGAGACAGGGTCTCACTAAGTTACTCAGGCTGCCTCTGGCCTCAATTCACTGGGATTGCAGGCATGCGTCACCATACCCGACTAAAAGATAAAATTTTAAATATAAAGTTTTATTTTTCTGTTTCCTTTTGGAACCTTACTGAGCAAAAGCTAGGCATCAGTTTAGAGTGCTGTATTAAACACTTAGGATGTGTCTGTAAAAACCGTATACCCTGTTTTGTAACTTCGTCACCCAAAACTCCAAAAAGTAAACAAACGAACAAAAATCTTGTAGTTTTAAAAATACTGACCTAAAAGTGAGCAGGGTGGCAGTTATTGGAGGGAGAAATTAACAAAATGTAGGACAGTTGAAGAATAAACCATGATGTTTCCCTACATGCTTTTTTGGAAAAAAAAAAAAAAATCCTCATCATAATGTAAGAAGGGGATAGTAAACATTTAATAAATAATAGCCCAAGACATTTGAGCCTTTCAAAATGGCAGATTTTCTCACCTTTATCTTCGCAGATGTAAAGAAAAGTTCTACCCGACTAACCTGCCTGTTGCCAGCGTTGTTATCTGTTTCTACAATGAAGCCTTTTCTGCCTTGCTCCGGACAGTGCACAGTGTGGTGGACCGCACGCCGGCGTACCTTCTTCATGAGGTCATCCTTGTGGACGACTACAGTGACTTTGGTAAGTGATGTGTGACTGGAAAGAGCGAGCGCTTCGAGGCTGATGTCCCAGCATGTTGACAGACATGGGCGCTGCTGACGCTCCAAATCCGCAGCACGTACTCGCAACCGAGCTGAGGTACCTGTCCATCCATCAGAGGATGGTTTTGAAGACATGCCTTGTTTTTGTAATCTGTTTACCCACTGTGCTACCCTGGTTTGGCCCTCAAGATGTTTCCTTGCCTTACTTTTAAAAAACAACAACAACATCAAAAAACTTTGAAGTAATTTGGAACTTCGCAGGAAGTCAGGAAGAGGTTCTGTTTACCCTTCCCCCAGTTCTGCCCTTGGTTAGCCTTGTGTAATCACTGTATGGTGTAGGAGGCAGGTATTCCACATTGATAAAATGTTTTATCCCACAGAAAGATTCCATAACCACCACCACAGTCTCAAGGTACACCGCACTGTACCACCACAGGAGGTTCCCTCATGCTACCCGTTACAGTCACCCCCTTTCCTCCATCCACTGTCCCCAGTTGCTGGCAACCACTGGTCTCTGATTCTGTTATTTCAAAAGTGTATAAAGTGGAGGGGTTCAGCATGTTCCTGTTGATGGGCATTTTCACTGGGCACAGCGCCTGGGTCACATTTACTAATAAGTCTGCTTTACCCCTTGTCCCCAGATCAAAGTGGGGTGCATTCCGGGTAGCTCTTAGATGATCTCTGAAAGACAGAATTTTGTGACTCACTATATAGTTTATACACCTTCCTTCAATTCACTGTAGATTCTGGCAAAGAATGGCTTCACGTCTTAGATAGGATTGGAATTTACAGCATGGGAGAGGATTTTTATTTACATTGGCCATTCAGACACCTTGTAGGACAGGTGGGCACCTGTTTTACAGAGGAGGAAATACAAGCATGAAGTGACCCCACAGCTACAAAGTAGTGGAGTTGCGATTAGACTCCTGCTCTGCCTGGCTCCCAGCTTTCTGCTCCTTTTGATACAGCACTCTGCAGAAATGCAGTGGTACGGTACAGAGCAGTGCCATTTTCCCCCACATTCAGGAACTTACTAAGCACCTCTTGTAGCTGCAGCAGCACTGGTCTATCAGTATACCTAGGCGCACTGTGCAAGGGAGCCAGCACCCGCCTTGTGCGCCACGCTTCTCACACCTGGGTACGTGCTGAAATCATGGGAGAACATTTGGGCAGGTTAGTAGAAGTTACAGCTAACTTTCAGAACTGAATGATTAAAAAGCAAATCTGAGTCTGGACCAAGTAGACGATTTGCTAAATACTAAATTCTAAAATTTACAGTTTTGTTTTTTATTTTTAATTTTTTGGAGGCATAGTGTTACCCAGGTTGGCTGGTACCCCTGGGACTTAAGTGATCCTCCTGCTTCCACTTCTGAGTAGCTGAAGTACAGTAGGTGAGCGGTTTTCTAAATGGAAATATCCCTGATAAGTTATAGTAGTTTGTGTACCAACTATGGAAAAAATTACTGCCTATTTTCTTTTATAATCCTCAACACTATTGTTGTTGTTGTTAGGTGCCGTCCAGTCGGTATCCGACTCATAGCGACCCTACGTACAACAGGCGGAAACACTACTGTCAGTGCTTCTCTGCTGTTCATAGGGTTTTCAATGGCAGATTGATTTTTGGGAGTGGGTTGCCGAGGGTCCGTTTCCCAAGCCTACAGCACCTGCTGTTCCAGGAGGTCTCCCATCCAAGTACTAACCAGGCCTGACCCTGCTTAGCTTCTGAGATCTGATGGGACCAGATGCCACTGGGCTACAGGTACAGGCTATATTAGGACATTTAAAAGTAAGTGACCTAAAATTAAAAAATATTTAGTTCCCTTAGAGGAAATCACATTTACTCCTGCTGTTATATAATGCTTGCTGGGGATAATAAAAGTTATTTCTTAGAGGCTCATATCTATAACCTCACAAAGTTGGGAGGCTGAGGCAAGAGGATTGCGAGTTTGAGGCCAGAGACAGCCTGCACAACTTTGCAAAACCTTGTCCCAAAATAAAACATAAAAAAGGAGCCAGGTGTGGTGGCGCAGGCCTGTGGTCACAGCACTTGGGAGGCCGAGGCAGGGATCAATACAGGTTGAAGGCCACCCTGGGCTACATAGGGAGTTGCAGGCCAGCCTGGGTGGAAAAGCTAGCCTGGGTTATATAGCAAGACTGTGTCTCAGTAAATAAGTAAATAATTTTTAAAAACTAAAATTTTATAAAGGGGCTGGGGCTGCAGGCCACTGGTAGAGCACTTGCCTATCATATGCAGGACCCTGGGTCGCGCACCTAGTACCACAAAAAGAGAAGTTATTTCTTAACTATTCTGAATAGAGTGAGATTTCATTATTCGAAAGACGTTTACATCTCCTTTGTTTTAAATATCATTTATGTACCGTAGAGGAGCATTCCCACTCTGAGGATACTCACTTGACATTGTTTATACAAAGCACCATGCTAGATGCTACGGAAGTACAAGTCTGACTATGGCTCGTATTCCAGCTCTGACCCTTTGTTTCAGTTCCTTCCTACGGAGGAAGCTACGTGTTCTTTAAAAATAAAACAGAAGATTGTGTAATGTTTGATAAGTTGTTGTGGACTGTAGCACATACCAGATACAACTTTATAAAATGCCCTCCTGTTTGTCTCCTATGTTTGAGTAACTGTGGAACTCTTTAATTTCAGATGACTTAAAAGGAGAACTAGAGGAGTATGTACAAAAACACTTGCCTGGAAAAATTAAAATCATAAGGAACACAAAGCGCGAGGGATTGATTCGCGGGAGAATGATCGGAGCGGCCCATGCTTCAGGTACAGCCCGTTAGCTTTGCTCTGTGGTGTCGGGGCCCAGGGCTGGTCCTCGTAGCCTGTCTGGATCCTGCACAGCTCCACGCAAAACCGTGTCTTCAGTGGGCATTGCCAGCAGGAGAGATGAGGCTGCCTCCATCTGCAAAGACTCTTCCCAACTCCCACCCCTCAGCCCCACAGCACAGAGTGTAAGAAAGGAACTTCAGAACCTTCACAGGCCTGTTTTTATAGTGGCCTGCCTTGTTAATTACTGCTCCTCAGATAGGTTTTATATCTTGTTCACATAAGCAGAAAAGTTCAAACCGTAATGTAACTGAATTTTTTATAGGGTTTTTATAAAAACTTAGAATACACGAGCCCAAACTGTTTGACTTGAATCTATGCTAATACTGCACATTCTCAAATCTAATCCACACCCTTTCACTACAAAATCAGATACAGTCTGCAGATTAGATTCGGGAAGATATGGTCAATTCTTAGTGTGGAGGGCGCTCCTTTAGAGACACGCAGCAGGATGTCAAGTGGTAAATAAGAGTGACTTCCTGTTCCTTCTTAATCCTCCTGATTCCATCAGGGAGAAAAACTCCATTGTTACTAGTAGATTTTAAAACATTTCCATCATATGCTAATCTCTGTTGTTGTTGTTGTTAGGTGCTGTCGAGTCGGTATCCGACTCATAGCGACCCTCATAGGGTTTTCAATGGCTGACTGTTTCGGGATTGCCTTGAGAGTGGATTGCCAGGCCCTTCTCCCATTTTTGTGGTGCTGGGAATTGAACTTGGGACCTCAGAGACTGCACTGCAGTGCTCTACCAGTTGAGCTAAATCTTAGCCCCATGCTAATCTCTAGTCTCCTCAAAAGAAAAGAGGAGGTGTCTGATCATAGTCTTCTGCAGAAAATACATATAGTCAGTCTTCAGTTACATTTAATCATGTATCATTTTATACATACCTATAAAAGGAATATGTGTAAGGTCAGTGTGCCTGAGTTTCCTTTACGATCTTGATTTTTAAAATGTCCTTTTAAAGTAAATTTAGAGCCCGATGTGGTGACACATGCCCGTCATGCCAGCACTTGGGAGGCTGAGGCAGGAGGGTTGCAGGTTTGAGGCCAGAAGCAGCCTATGCAACTTAGCCCTTGACTTGAGAAAATAAAAATTAAAAAGGGGCCAAGGGTGTAGTTTAGTGGTAGAGTGTAAAGCATGTGCAAGGCACTGGGTTCAACCCCCTGTACAGGAAAATAAACTTGTTGTTGTTAGGTGCCGTTGAGTTGGGTCCAACTCAGAGAACCTCTGTAAAACAGAATGAAACATTCTCTAACACTGTGCCATTCCTGGGACGATGTCAGTGCTTCTCTGCTATTCATTGGGTTCTCAGTGGTTGATTATTCCAGGAGTGGGCTGCCAGGTCCTTCTCCCGGTTTTGCAGTGTTAGGCATCAAACCCAGGGCCTCTGAGAGCATAGAACAGCACTCCACCAACTGAGCTAAACCCCAGCCCTGCAAAATAAATTGAAAAGGTAATAATAAAGTAAATTTAGGTTAAATGAAATGGTTAAAAGTTGTTAGGTATCTAATATTGCAGGTAGTACGTGGACATGGGGGAGGAAATGACAGTGATTTGCAAAGTCCTGAACTTGGCAGTGGCCTTCTCTTGTGACAGCACCTGCTGCCTTCCCCTGTGCTTCTCTGCTCGAGGTAACTGGACGTAGGGTTTCTGGTGGTGAGCAGGGTTTCTGGTGGTGAGTGCTGTGTGTGGTGCCATCCTCTGGTAGTCCCTGCTTGTCCCATTTGCTGAGTTTGAGACTCTGTTTTTGAAATCATTGCTTTTCTCTTAAACCCACAGTGACCTGAAGCAGTTAAAAAAGTCAAGAAGCTGCTCCTCTGTGGAGACAGACATTGAGTTCCAGGCTGCTTCTGTTTTTCTTAGATTCTTAGTTAAAAACTTAGAGCACCAGCAGGGCTGAGTTGTGGAAAGCAACGATATAGAGAAAATTATGGGGTGTTTTCAGGATTATGCCGTTTGAACCATTATACTGTTACCTTGTATACTTACTGTGGTTGGTCTTTTCAGATAGAAATTCTTACCTGACTGTCTTTTTCTGTATGCTCCAGTCAGGTATGTGTTCAGTTACCATGTAGGGTCTGTCAGAAGCCAGCCAGTTTGGGGGACGCTGTTGTGGCAGATTCAGTGTAATATGACTTCATTTAGTTAGACTGGTGTTATCTGGGGAAAATAACACTTTCAGAATTAAGAAAAGCTATGAACATATTTCTGTCAAAGAAACTTTGATTGATCTCATTTCACATTGGACAGTACATTTTGCCTCTCTGCATTAAGGGACAGAGAGCTGTCTGCTATTTTATGTCCTTCTCAAAGTCATACAAACATTGAGCTATATTCCTAATTCATGGTTGTTGAAAACTTTCTTGTCTGAGGTATTTTTTGTCACTAGTTGAAGTTGGTTACATCTGGTTCTTTAATTCATGTAAAGTCCAAATCAGTACATATTTAGAACAATAATGCTCTTTGAAGAGATTTAAGTTCCTCATCTGCTCAGAATAACCATGAAGATAACAAAGAAATGGAATTATTAAATTCAAATTTTCATTCTTGATTACATTTTTTAAGAGGAGTTGAAAGATGCTGGGTAAAGTTTATTTACTTATTTATTGTGGTACTGGCTTAGCTCTATCACTTAGCTGCACCCTCAGCCCAGGATACAATTTTTATGATTTATATTTTACTCCCTAGAAGAAAGATGAAATGTGTTGGCTGATAAGAGTCACTAAGGCCAAAGAGGAACTGGAAGAAAAAGGAGCGTGAGGCAGCGTGGCAGGGGAGCAGGGCGCTGGCCGAGAGGGCACCTGCTTGTCAGGTTCCAGCAAGGTTGCCCATGGTCCTATCACTCATAAGAGAATTGCCACAGTGTAGCAGTGACTGACGATTAGTGATGCTTCTGTGTCACCAGCAAAAATGCAGTTAAATATTCCTTCTTTTTTTTTTTTTTTTTTTTTTTGCAGTACTGGGTTTTGAGCCCAGGGCCTTGTACCTGCATGCTTTGCAAGTGCTGGACCACTGAGCTGCACCCCCAGCCCATTTTTTTACTCTTTGAGACGGGGTCTCACTAAATTATGCAGACTGTGTCTGGTCTCAAACTTGTGATCCTCCTGCCTCTGCCTCCCAAACTACTGGGATTACAGGTGTGCGCCACTGCGCCCGGCTAAATGTTCCTTGTACTCTGTTTATTAAGGCAGGATGGGTATTCTAGTATGTACTAAATTTAGAAATACTGTAATTAAAATAATCGTAATAAGGACGTTGCTACCTAACTGGCCACTGTCATTGTACTGAAACATCTCAGATCACCCCCAGGCTGTGCAGGGAGCTGGCTCGGTCTAACTTCTGAGGAGAAGCTGTGCTGTCTGTGGGCCTTGTCTGGGTGGGCAGGTCATCAGCATGGCCCCGCTGGCAGCAGCCTCCTGATGGGTGGAGGGCAACCCGTCCCCTGGGGGAGAGGGACACTGCTCCCAGCCTCGCCTTTGCCTCTCCAGGGGAGGTCCTGGTGTTCCTGGACAGCCACTGCGAAGTCAATGTAAGGTGGCTACAGCCCTTGCTGGCCGCCATCCGCGAGGACCCGCACACCGTGGTGTGCCCAGTGATCGACATCATCAGCGCTGACACGCTTGCCTACAGCTCGTCCCCCGTCGTGCGTGGTGGGTTCAACTGGGGGCTGCACTTCAAGTGGGACCTCGTTCCCCTTTCTGAGCTTGGGGGCGCAGAGGGAGCCACCGCGCCGATAAAGTAAGTTTTCTCTCTCATGCTGCAAAGTCCACCAACTCTTCCTCCTTGTTGTTAGGTGCTGACGGCTGACTGTTTTGGGAGTGGGCTCCTGGGTCCTTCTCCCAAGCCTACAGAGCCCTGTGTTCCCAGGCAGTCTCCCATCCAAGGAGGAACCAGGCCTGACCCTGCTTAGCTTCTGAGGGACACCAGGGTGGTGCTGCTGTGGACAGGCCTTCTTCAGAAAACAGTATTAACAGCAACCCCTTCTTCTGAGCAAAAGTGCTAACTTCACCAGTCCATTCGCAATTCCTGGGTGAGGACTGAATTTTATGCACTCTGCCAAATCCTAAGGAAAGGGTGAGGAAAAAGGAATTGTGTGAGCGTGGCAGCCAGATGACCTCAGCCACACCCTGAGGCATTGGATGGGCACTGTGGAGGACCTCGTGGCCTGTGGCTTTTACATCGAACACACGGTCCTTTGCTTGCCTTTAGTTTATTGCTGCAGACTGTGTCTCAGTCACCTGAAGTGCCTGGGACCAGACATGTTCTGGACTTTGGATTTTTGTTGGGTTTTGGAATATTTACATACACGTAATGATATCCTGGGGAGGGGACCCAAGTCTAAATGGGAAATTCGTTTGTTTCATATACCCTATACACATAGTCTTAAGATGATCTTATCAGTATTGTTAGTGTGTCTGCAATTTGACAGTCACCTGTCATGTGAAGTCAGGTGTAGAATTTGCCACTAGTGGCATCATGTTGTTTCTCAAAGTTTCAGATTTACAAGCATTTCTGGGTTTTGGATTAGGGATATTCAGCCTGGAGTATGAATAATGCTGTGAAGAACTTAGTACATAGGCCTTCCCTTTAATTAGGATTTTAAACATGGGCTCTTACTAGGCCATTTACTAAACACAGTACGATCTGTGTCGTGTTCTCATCCATGTTCTCTGTTCTTTAATATCATAAACCTGCTTTTATTTCTCCTTACTTTTTTTTTAAATTTGTTGCATAGATTTCAGAGAGGTTTGTCTGTTTCTTTTTAAAGTTCTCAGACCTACTCTTTAAAACTATTGTGAAAAATAACATACATAAAAATATATAGGTAAAAAGGATATGGTAGAGTGCGCGCACACACACATACACACCACACACAGAATTTGCTAAAAGGTTATGATGTGAACACCTGTACAGCTATCACCCAGGGGGGCAGAGAACCAGTACCCAGAAGTTCCTCACATTCCTTCCTCTTCAGAGCCTGACACCTTAAGGTGTCATCACCATGATCCTGGTAATTACTTCCTTGCTGTCCTATATATAGTTTTACCACCTGTAGTTCCATCACTAAACAAAATAGTCTAGTTTTGCCTGCTACATACTCTATATGGATTGGGGTTTAGTTCAGTTGGTAGACACTGTAAGGAACTCACACTGTTCCTACTGTGGCTGTACACTGTTGTTGACATACATATTTTTTAAACTCTACAAGACATTTTCTGGGACCAGTCTCTGTGTAGGTTTGCAGTCATCATTTCCCCTGGCATGTCCCTCTTCTCTCGAATCAGCTCACTTGGACCTGGGATTGTTTTCCTCTGGCTGAAGAAGAATTCAGATACTTCCTTCAGTTGGGCCTCCCATTGGTTACTCCTCTATGTCTTTGCCTTTCTGAAAGTATCTTTGTCGCACCATTATTTTAAAGAATATTTTCCCTTAATATCCAGATCTAGGTTGGCTGGTATCTCCCAGGTCTTTGAAGGCATCCTTTGAGAACCTCTGGCCTTCTCTGTTGTGGATGAGAAGTCAGCATCCACCTTTTTCCCTTCCTTTGAAAATAATCTATTTTTCATTGGCTGCTTAAATACTTTTCTATCTTTAATTTTCAGAAGCATTTTTCAGATATGTATAAACATTTTTTTTAAATAGTTTCTAGTTCTCTGTTCTCTCCAAACAATTGATCTTGTCTTTTATCTTTGAATATAGTGAGCACTTACTTTGAAGACTCTGCTTGGTAACTTCATAGTTAAAACCCCTGCATATCTGTTTATACTGTAGGTTGTTTCTCTTGTTTTCTTTCACGTGATTTTATCTTCCCAGTTGCCGGGTTATTTGTCTGCTCTTTTATTTTGCTTAGTCCTTCCTTGGTATTTTGCTGCTGTTCTGCAGATAATTGTGCCAGTAAAATTCTGCTCCTGTTGCTCCAGTTTCAGGAAATGTGCTTCTTGGAAGTTGGGCTGGAGTCCCTCTGCCCACTGCAGCTTCTCTCTCTCCCACCACAGAGGGTTTCTATCCTGGCACTACTGACACATTAGGCAGATGATTCACTGTGTTGGGGGCTCGCGGGTGTTTTAGGATAGTTGGTGGAATACCCTGACTCAACCCAGATACCAATAGCGGCCCCTCCTGCCCAGTCACATGCCAAATCTTGACAGCTCAACATGCTGCAGATGAGACAGTGTCTGCTGAGAGTCCCTGCTAACACCTTTGCTCCCTATGAAGATGTCTGTGGGAGGCCCTGGAGTCGAGTTTTTGTCCCCGTGGCTCTGCTAGACCATCAAAAGGAATTACACAATTCATTTCATGTGATTTTCTGTCAAACATAGTTATAGTAAGTACTTTTGATGTTTAGAAAAGTAACCTTGTTAAGCCAGATACCTGGCACATCATTAACAATCTAGAAAGCTCAGTGATGTGGTGCAGCGCATTCCTTGATGTTAGATAAAATATGCTTCATAATCTCTGTTGTTTATGTTCCAAGGTTACACAGAATTTTTTAAAAACAAAAATGGTAGATAACTGACTACATGGAATTAGTGTGTGAATTATTTTCTTTTTCTAGGTCACCTACAATGGCTGGAGGATTATTTGCCATGAACAGGCAGTACTTCAATGAACTGGGACAGTATGACAGTGGCATGGATATCTGGGGAGGAGAAAATTTGGAAATATCATTTCGGGTAATTTTAGTTTTGTGTCTGTTCCGTTACTAAACTGTATCCCAGAATACAGTTGTCCTCCACCATCTCAGATGTCCGGTAAATTCTCCTTGATTATCTTTATTGACAAGTTGTCCTCAGTGAATGCTACTTTGCCATAATCTGTGATATGGATAACATCCATTCAGATAGCAAGAGACACGTAAGATGACATTTTATAAGATTTATTTATTCATTTTTTTTTTTGTGGTATTGGGGGGTTGGACCCAGGGCCTCACGCATGCTTTGCAAGCGCTCCATCACTGAGCCAGAACCCCATCCCATTTTTTACATTTTATTTTGAGACAGGGTCACATTAAGGTACTCCAGCTACTGCTGGCCTTGAGCTTGCAGTCCTCCTGCCTCTGCCTCCTGAATAGCTGGGATTACAGGTGTGCACTATTCTTATATTATGAGAAGTTTTGAAGTATGATTGTAATGAACGGTTGGGTATAACTTCAGAAGTCTTATGGTGCATGTAATGTAGAGTTTTGTTTAATCATTTTATTCATTTTGTTGATACTACTGGGCACTTGTAGTTAGGTTCATAGATTTCCCTCTTTACCCAAGTTCATCCTGGTTCATGTCTGTTCTCCTGGAAGAATTATTTATAACTTCTCATTTCACTTTCATAAACAGGGTTTGATGCTAAATTATGCCATTACCCCATGGATGGCTTATGAGTCTTCCATATATACAGCTACTTCTGACCCAAGGAAGAAATTCACCATTTATAACCTTTTATAACCTGCTGAGGTTGGAAACTTACCAGTATGGGTAGGGTTTGTGGCTCAGGGATCCTGGTGGTCAGAGTCTTTGGAGGACAAGGGGAGAACTGAGACCTGTCTTCTAAGCAGATGGCCCCTTCCTGTCCCTTGTCCCCTGGTCCAGTCAGCAGAGTCTCTGTGAGATCACACCACAGTGCTTATGCATGTGTTGGCATGTATTGTTGCAAATAGACCAGTTACAATGCTTTTATTTTTTAATTTATTATTTTTTAATTTCTAAAGAAAAGGAATGTATTTCTTAACAGTTTTGGAGGCTGGGAAGTCCAAAGTGGAGGGGCTGCCATCTTGTGAGAGCCTTCCTGCTGATGGGGCCATGTGGTGTCCCAGGGTGGCGCCAGGCATTGCGTGGCAGGCTGGAATGCCCTCGCTCAGCTCTCTCCTCCTCTTTTTATAAAACCACAGTCCCAGATAACAATGTTTTTAGAAGAAAGTTCATTGCTGCTGGGCACAGTAGTGCACACCTGTAATCCCAGCACTCCGGAGGCGGAGGCAGGAGGATTGCAAGTTCGATACCACCCTGGACTGCACAGTAAGATTCTGTCTCAAAAAATAAACGACAGCAAGCAAAGGTTATTCCTCCAAATCTGTACAGTTTTACATTTGAAAGGCATAATGTGTATCATTAATTCAGTCTTATTTTTATATATAAGGTAATTGAGTCCCACAAACTGTAAAGTAACTCACATAGCCAAGGATAAAATTGAGACCAGAAGTAAAGGATCTTTTGGTTGTTGTTGATTTTTATGTTATTTATTTATTTATTTAGTACTGTGGGGTTGAACCCAAAGCCTTGTGCATGCTAGGCAGGGGCTCTACCACTGACCTGTACTCCCACCCCACCCCCCTTTTTTTTTTAAATTTTATAACAGGGTTTCACTAAGTTACACAGGCTGCCTCTGGCCTTGAACTTGGAATCCTCTTGCCTCCACTTCCCAAGTCACTGGGATTATAGGTGTTAACCACTGTATTCAGCTCTCCTTTATTTTGGGGGTGGTGGTGGGCAACACGGTATCCCTGTGTAGACGCATGCTGGCCTGGAATTCACTGTGTAGAGCGGGCTGGCCTCAAACTCAAATTGATCCTCCTGCCTCAGGCTCCCAAGTGTTGAGATTATAGGCATGCACCACCATGCCCAGCTTGCTTTTTGAGTCTTACTCTCAAATTATTCTATATATTTTGTAAAAAGCTGTTTTCAGAAGGAATAAACCATCCCCAAACATTTTATAAGAAAGCATCTGAAAAATTTGAGAGTAGAGGACCAGTTAATAAGCATTCTTCGTCCTTAAATTTCTAAGAGCAAGTCTCTTGTTAAAGCAACAGACTATGGTAAGCACGATTTCAGGCACATGAGAACAAAGCAATGCTGCATTGTTCTGGAGTTTTGTTGATTTTCATGAGTTCATTTCAGAAAGACAAAATTTGCTAAATGCCTCCTGACTTTCTAGTTGAACCTTGGTATCTAGGAAGATAAAACACCTTGTGAAGTTTTGTAACCCAGTGCCTGTTTTGTTCCTGGCCAGATCTGGATGTGTGGCGGGAAGCTCTTCATCATCCCTTGCTCTAGAGTGGGACACATTTTCCGGAAAAGGCGGCCCTATGGATCTCCTGAAGGCCAGGACACCATGACACACAACTCTCTGAGGCTGGCCCACGTCTGGCTGGATGAGTACAAGGTGAGGTTCCGTGTCGTGTGGAAGGATGAGTGAAGGCTGGTCCCTCCTTCCGTGAGGGCTCGGGGGCCTCTCTTTCCACTCGAGCACCTCTCTGTCTGCCTGACCTTCCCTCTGGAGCCACTTCTTTCCAGGCTGCTTCTCTCCACCCATGGTTTCACTCACTGTGGGTTCTAACCTGACTTGTATTTCTAAGTGGCTGTGCTCTAAGAGTGGGAGAAGGATCTGGCAGCCCACTTGCGAAATAGTCAGCCGGCGAGAATCCCATGAATAGCAGAGAAGCACTGACAATGGCGCTGCACATAGCACAGTGTCGGGGAGTGTTTCGCTCTATTGTACAAAGCATTGCTATGAGTCGGACCTGACTCAGTGACACCTAACGACGCCGCCATCATCAACATGCTATAAGATAGGCGTTGCAGACAATGTCGTAGGAAACTCTGCTTTCAGTGCCTGGATTCCTTGTGGTCCCTGTTGGTTCTCCCACAGAGCTTGGCTTCTTTCACTCAGTGTCCTTCACTGAGGCCAAGTCCCACTGCTTGCCCTCATTAGACTTGGCATGCTTAGAATTCCTTTCCCATTTCCCTGTGCCTTCGCCAGCTTTTAGGACATCTGGACATCTTTATTGATTGCAACTCACATACCATTTTGCAACACTTTGTCACATCAGAAACAAACACCATGTGAGTATGAGTGACTTGTCAGCACCTAACAACAACCTTCATCTGTCGCTCACCCCTTCCACCAGCCCTACTGGATAGCTACCAGTCTGCTTTGTGACGCTACAGTTAATTTGCCTCTTTGACATTTCCCCAAAGGATGGTACAGCATGTGGTCTTTTCTGTCAGCCTTCTTTCCTTGGCCACTGTGTTCTCAGTCCATACGTATTGCACTGTGCTGTGGTATCTGCTCCTTTGGAAGGATATACCGCATTTTATTTATCCATTTATCACCTCATGGACATTTGAGTTGCTTCCACTTTTTGGCTATTATGAAAAAGGGGACTGTAAATATTTGTGTATAACTATTACTATTTTCGAGACAGGGTCTTACTTCATAGCCCATGATGGCCTGGAACTTGGCAATTCTCCTGCCTCAGGCTCGCAAGTGTTGGGATTACAGACAAGTGCCACCACACATGGCTATTGTTGTTAGGTGCCGTCGAGTCGGTATCCGACTCATAGCGACCCTCATAGGGTTTTCAATGGCTGATTGTTTTGGGGTTGCCTTGGAAGTGGATTGCCAGGCCCTTCTCCCATTTTTGCGGTGCTGGGAATTGAACTCGGGTCCTCAGACTGCAGCGCAGCGCTCTACCAGCTGAGCTAAATCCCAGCCCACAAATGGCTATAGGTATTTTTTATAAGTTATTAAAAAAATATTGAGTGTGCCAAGGCTCTGTTAGGTCTGAAGGTAAAGATAACCAAGGAGCACACGGAAATTTTAGCACCGTGAGGTTAGTGTGTAGCGGTGGATCGCCCGTGCTGTGGGGATGAGGAGGAAGCTGGCGTTCGTGCAGAGCGCAGAAGGAAGGGGCCCTGGAGCCTCACAGGATCACCAGTCTCCTCCCCCTCCCCTCTCTGCTAATCTTGGAATCGTCCCTGTGAGAGATCCCACAGCATGGCCTTCGATCCCCAGGTCGCGGCCCACCCAGGAGGTCAGAGCTCTTTCCACAGTCGGGTTACAACCTGGCTGCCATGTTTGCCACAGGGAGGCTGCTCCGGTGGTGGATCTGTGTTGGGGGATGACAGCGGATTGTGCTTAGAAGTGAGAAAGGAAAAATCCAGCTTCATTTGAGCATATCACTGGGGAAGCAGTGAAATTTTTAACTTCATTATCTCAGCCTCTCCTTTTCGCATCTTGTGTGAGCACGCGTGTTTACGCGCAAGCCCTTCTGCACGCTGGGGTGCTATGGTTGCTCCAAGGAAAAAGCTGTGCAGTTGTTCGGGTTGTGAGCTGAGCCGGCTCCTGTTCTCCAGGAACGCCCTGCTCACTGAGAAGAGTGACTGGTGCCTGCGCTATTGTTTTTCATTTTTGGGCATTTGGCCAACACTTTCTGAGTGAACCAGGGATGAAAAGGGAGACAGCATTTGTTGAAATCATAGAGTTGAGGCTCTTGGGTGAAAATCAGAATTTTGAAAAGTGTGTCCACCACCATGAGCTTGACCACATCCCAGTGTTTAATTTTTCTGATGCAGTCAGTGATGATATTTATAGATGCAACTTTTTCATACCGGAATGAAGTTTGTCAGTTTGGAAGAACTGCACAACTCAGTGGACTTTCCCTGTAAGTAATTATTTGGGAATTTAGCATTTTCCAAATAACTAGCATGACGTTATAAAAATCCTGCATAGGTAAAAGATCCATTCAGGGCCAATGTAGACCAGGAGATTTTAGTGCAAAAGTATGACAGTCCATGATGATTTCCTTTTCCACATCATAACTTAACTTTAAAAGACATGGAATGGTGGTGTACTATGGAAAAATAACCATAATTACCTGTAATAGTTATTAAGACATTCCTTCTGTTTTCAATTGCATTTTTATGAGGTTGTATTTTTAAAAATACATTGAAAGCAACATATAGCAACAGGATGAATGTACGTGAGGCAGACAGCAGAAAGATGTGCAAAAATATAAAGCAAGTGCCCTTTTCATTTTTTTGTTTTTAAGATGTTTTTGTTTTAATGAAGTAGTAGTATGAAATACCAACAGATATAGCCCATACAAACAGAACTTCTTGGAGTCTCCAGCAGTTTTTAAGACTATAGAGTCCTGAGACCAAAGAGCTTAAGAAGCACTATCTCACGTGCGGCCTATTTTCCCGACACGGAGATGTGGCGTCCCACACATTTCCCACTTCTGAGACTGGAGTGCGTCTTAGAGCTCAGGGTATGTATTGCCGTTGTCAGTCATTGACAGGTTTGATTGTGTGAAAAATTTATGCTGGTATTTTCTGACATCAAGAAAACCCTAGAATGAAAAATACTTTTGTCCATAATCCATTGATTTCAATTATTTTGTAAACCTCCTATAAGGATGCAGAATAATCACTTCTAACAAGGAAACTCCACTGTCCTGTGCTTTTACATTCAGGAGCAGTATTTTTCCTTACGACCTGATCTGAAGACCAAAAGCTACGGAAATATCAGTGAGCGGGTTGAACTGAGGAAGAAGTTGGGTTGTCGGTCATTCAAATGGTATTTGGATAATATTTACCCGGAGATGCAGATACCTGGGCCCAACGCCAAGCCCCAGCAGCCCATCTTTATCAACAGAGGGCCCAAGCGCCCCAGAGTCCTTCAGCGCGGACGGGTGAGACAACATCTGACCCTGGGGGTTTCGGTCAAAGGGCTGCCACCATGTTGAGATGGATGCCCTGCTGCCAGTGAAATTCCAGCCTTAACAAACTCTAGGCTTAATGACAGTCTGTTTCCGGACCTCCCTCTACTCAAGTGCAGGAGTTTAGGGATTGTAATCTTGCTGGGAATCACCAGACTTTTCCCTGCTGGCCTTAAAGGGAGCGTGACTTCTGTAAGGGAAGTCATGTGACCACCTCCACGAGGGCAGACCTGTGCGTGAACCACGCACATGAGTAAGGGCAGTGGAATTAAATGCGGAGTAGACAGGTGGAGCTCATGGCAGGGAGTGAGGGCGCCAGTGCTTCAGAGGCACCTTGCGGGGCTTCGGAGCTCAGCGGTCAGCGCTCTGATCTGCCCTGTCCTCTAGTCACTGAAGCCATATGGTTCTCCTGCGTCACTTCATGGGACCGGCTTCCTGAACAGCAGGAGTCGATTCCATGACCGTTGCCTGGTTTCCCTCCTTACGCCTCACCTCGACCTCTGCGACGGCGCCTGGTTCTCAGGGGCTAGAATTGAGCCGAGCGCTAGTTCCCCTGTTGTCTCTATGAAAAACCAAACAAAAAACAAAAGCATCCAGATGTTTGCTAGGAGGTGTGTGTCCTCACAGTTGAAATCACTCCCATTGTATTTCTTGCTGTCTCTCTCACCTTTGGAAGGAAGGCCTCTGGTGCTGATCTGTCTTTAACTCCACTTCAGCATGTATAGTTTGTTTGTTTGTTTGTTTATTTATTTGTTGTTGTTGTTGTTGTTAGGTGCCGTGGAGTCAGTATCTGACTCATAGCGACCCTCATAGGGTTTTCAATGGCTGTTTCGGGATTGCCTTGGGAGTGGATTGCCAGGCCCTTCTCCCATTTTTGCGGTGCTGGGAATTGAACTCAGGACCTCAGAGACTGCAGCGCAGTGCTCTACCAACTGAGCTAAATCCCAGCCCATTTATTTATGTACTGTCTTTTAAAGAAATTATTTCTGTTTTTTGGATTTTTGAGTCGGGGTCTCGCTGTGTACCCCTAGGCTGGCCTTGGGCTCATGATCTTCCTAGTTCCACCTCCCGAGTGCAGGGGTTACAGGTGTGTGCCACCACACCCAACTGGATTGTCCCTTTTTTATACCTTTTGTTCTTATTTCTTTGCCTTCATCTTAAGTTCTTCCAGGTGGGGATGATATTTTAGTTTCCCTCACCAGGGATGACATTAGTGAACTTCAGTGTTTGCTAGAGTTTCTCCTTTTCTCTGCCTGTGTATGTTAAAACTCCCATTGCCTTGTGGGGCCTGCCTGCTGCTCCCACGCAGTAAGGGTCGACCTTTGGGTAAGATGCTGCTGCTCCTTTTATGGCCCTTGAGATTGGGGCCTCTGGTGCGCAGTTTCCCATCTGCCTCAGCCTTCTCAGGCATCCAGGACCGTCCTGTCCCATGTTTCCTTCGCGCTGGGTTCTCATGCGCTCTCTCCTCTTTTGTAGCTCTACCACTTCCAGACCAACAAGTGTCTGGTGGCCCAGGGCCGCCCCAGCCAGAAGGGAGGCCTGGTGGTGCTCAAGGCCTGTGACTATGGGGACCCGGCACAGGTGAGTCATGCTGTGGGCACTGAGCCGCCAGGGAGGGGCAGGCGGGCGGCTAAAACCATCAGGAAGCTCATGTTCGTTTTAAGTTGGGGATGACCCTGGAGGTCGTCTGTGTATATTTTTCCTGCCTCTGCTCATTACTTACTGTAATCGCATTTCAGTTGTGTAGACTTTTTTTTTTCCTTTTTTTTTTTTTTTTGCGGTACTGGGCGTTGAACCCAAGGCTTTGCGCTTGCATGCTTTGCCAGTGCTGGGCCACTGAACTGCACACCCAGCCTTTTTTTTTTTTTTTTTTTTTCCGAGACAGGGTCTCACTAAGTTAACGCAGACTGCCCCTGGTCTCAAACTTGCGATCCTCCTGCCTGTGCCTCCTGAGCCTCTGGGATTACAGACGTGCGCCACCGCACCCAGCCCAGTTGTTTAGACTCATACTTGTGCTTTCCCAGGCGAGGTGGAATGAACTGAACTGTGGCTTGCAAGCTTACGGGTTTGTCGGAAATGGCAGAGGCAGTGCACCTTCTGCCGCAACTAGAACCCTAAAGCTGCGGTAGATGAACCGAGGTTTCTTCTCCAGAACTTTCTCTCAAAATCACATTTTCCTCATCAATTTTTTTGGTCCATCAAAGGAAACCACAACAGAATTTTAGTTCATTTCATTCACATAATTTCAATTACTGGTTTTGCCTACAAATAACTCATTTCAGTTTAGTGCTCTAAGTTCAGACTGACTTGTATATGATAAAATAGCATGACCTATCAGCAGTCTGTCTCGCAGCTGCTGTCTCAACACTGAGATGCTGACGGCATGGCCCAAGTGATTCTCACTTCCATTGCAGTGGCATGTCAGTGTCACACCAAAATAAAATACAGCACTTCCCAGCACTCAGGAGGCTGAGGCAGGAGCAGTGATGCAAGTTTGAGGCCAGCCTGGACTGTATAGCGAGGCCCTATTCCAAAAAACCAAGAAAAGAAAGAGGAAAAAACCCAACACTTGAGCTTTTTCTGGTAAATAGAACGTATACTTTGGAAATTCCTAGAGTATATTTTACTTCAGAGAGTTCCTACACACGACCTAAGGTGACATGCATGTTGCAAAATGGTTTAATAAGTGCTTGAACCATTCTGGGTAGGGGAGGTGGCTGTGTTGAGCAGTGTGAGTCAGATCTGCAGCAACATTACCAGGTGTAGGTCGTACTGGTTGAGATCGCTGAAATGTGTTTCAGAAAATGCAGAGTTCAGGGTGACGTGGTTATACTACCCTAAATACACCGGGCTGTGGGTACACAGAATTGTGCTTACACTGTACCCACACGTGGTTTTTTCCCCCCAGTATTGAGGGGGCTGAACCCAGGGCCTCGAGCACACTTTGCGAGCACTCTACCACTAAGCCACACCCCAGCCCCTATTTTACTTTTTATCTTGAGATGTTGTGTTGTTGTTAGGTGCCCGTTGAGTCGGTATCCGACTCATAGCGACCCTCATAGGGTTTTCAATGGCTATTTCAGGATTGCCTTGGGAGTGGGTTGCCGGGTCCTTCTCCCATTTTTGCGATGCTGGGAATTGAACTTGGGACCTCAGAGACTGCAGAACAGCGCTCTACCAACTGAGCTAAATCCCAGCCCATTATCTTGGGATAGAATCTCACTAAACTATGCTGGCAGCCTCTGGCCTCAAATTCGCAATCCTCTACCTCCTGTGTCACTGAGATCACAGGTGTGCGTCATCCTGCCTGGCTAAAGGTGGCTCTTAAATTAAAATTAATTAAATAAAATTTACAGTCCATTTCCCCAGACATGCTAGTCACATTTCAAGTGGCTGATGGACAAGCAGTTTGTGGAACATTACCAGCATTACAGAAAGTTCTGGCCCTGCTTTCTGTTACTCCGTGCAGAGTCTTCTCTGCACATGAGGGCTGCACACACCCCTTTTTGGGTCTGGAGTAGAAGCTCCAAAGGGGTAAACTAGGCAGAGAAGGGAAGGTAACGTGTTCCACTTGAACTCTGACGTCACCTGCCGGTTCACCCAGCTTCAGCCTGTGTTCCTGAAAGAAGGTTGTTTGCACAGCAAAGGGAATCCCTGCTTCAGGGCGGTCGAGATGAACCCTTCATGCCATTGGAAATGCGAAGGTCTGGAATCGGTGTCGAGTACTGCGCAGAATAAACAATGTCACCGCTTACATATACCACCCACCAGGAGATCAGGGTGACTAAAATGATAAGCGTTGTGTGTATTTATCCACAGAAGGCTGGCCAACAGCTCCTTGCCCTCATCCAAGTCTTCCACAGACTGCACATTAAAAGAACTGTAACTGTGAAACACTCAAATTGGAAAAGATTTGCAATTATGTGATCAGTTGTTCAGCAGTTAGACTACATTTAGGTAAAAAATTCAACCACTCTTCAGGTTTCTTCCCAGAATAGCACTGCATTAAGTCGGATTTCCGTTACTATAACAAAAGACCTAAGGTGATCAACTTAAACAAAGGAAAGGTTTATTTGGGCCCACAGTCCGGGCAGCACGTCATGGCGAAGCACACAGAGGAAGCCCTTTTATCAACTCATGGCCAGGAATAGACAAGAGGAAGAGGACGAGACCAGGACGTGTCCCACAGTCCCCTTCAAGAACGCTGGCCCCTAGGCCCCACCCCTGCCATCAGTGCCACGCTGAGGACCGAGCCTTTAACACATGGGCCCTGTGGACTTAGACCAAACTATAGTGGGCGCCTCCCCATCCTGCGTCCGCACGCCATTTTCTGGTTGCTGAGGGGGAGTCACGCCCACGAAGTGCAGTGCTTTGGTCTGCATCCGCTTTGAGATGATACAGAGTAAACCCATTTTTTCTTCCACAGGTGAGTGTTGTCCAGTCTTGAATATCTAAAGTAAAACTTAGCTTTTTAAATCTTGCTTTCTTTTCTAGATCTGGATTTATAACGAAGAACACGAATTGGTTTTAAATAATCTCCTTTGTCTAGACATGTCAGAAACTCGCTCATCGGACCCCCCACGCCTCATGAAGTGCCATGGGTCAGGAGGCTCCCAGCAGTGGACCTTTGGGGTGAGTGGGCGGGGACGAGGGGCGTGGCAGGTGGTTGGGTCCTGAGATGCTCTGCTCAGCCTTCCTTTCCATTAGTCCTAAAGGCGTCACGTCCCTTTGGCATTTCTAAGCCTTCTTTGCTTTTATTAAAAAACAAAAACAAAAAATAGAATATGCAAATAACCACCTCTCTGTTTTGTTTTTCCTTTTTGCTGCTTGTTTTTCAGAAAAACAACCGGCTGTACCAGGTTTCCGTGGGACAGTGTCTAAAGGTGGTGGATCCGCAGGGTCAGAAGGGCAGTGTGGCGATGGCCATCTGCGACGGCTCCGCCTCCCAGCAGTGGCACCTGGAAGGTTAAGGTGGACCCGACTGTTGGGGAGACCCGCAGGCTCTGCTGAGCCACCCTCAGCGTGGTGCTTCAGGAAGAATGGAGCTGGGGAGGGGAGCCCGGATCTGACTCCCGAGGGCTGCATGGAGGGGGCAGCCACCACAGGTGAAGACGTGTGTCACCCAGACGTCAAGGCCGTTTTTGAGCTGCTAATAAAGGAACTTCATGCTTAAAGAGGGAAAATAGAAATTAACTTTAAAGAGTCAGGTCTGTATAGAACAAAACCCAGGAAATTGACATTTCGATTCATATTTATTTATGCTTTTTATTTCTGCTTGGTGATGGATGGTTTTTATCTGATCAAGGTACTTGTCACGATTTCCTTTTCTAGATGACTTATAGGAGACAGTTAATTTTTTTTCTATTATGTGTTATGGTCTAAATAGATTATTTTTAAACCAAATACACATTACTTTTAACTTCAGAAGGCATCATTTATAATATTTAAGAGGCAGTTAACTATTATAAATTATTTCGATGACTTATGACACTGTCTACATTTAAATAAAGGATCTCTTTGATTATTTAACTAGGATTATTCATCTGCCCCGTCTTCTGTCTTGTGGGCCAGCCTCTGGTTTGCGTTATCCTGGGTCGGATACAGAATGCTCTTGGAGTCAGCTGATGAGGCAGAAAGCTAGGCAGCAGTCCCTGACTTTGCAGAAATACCACCAAGTCTTATCTTGCTCTGTATGCATTTGGATACATTATGTCAATTTACCTGTGAAACTCAGGTAAAGGCTGTGAAACAGGTTGAGTATAAAAGTCAGGACCTCAGAAGAGTTATCTCAGAGATAAATATCTGTATGTGCTACAAGTGCCAAAACAGAAGGTGACTCTTTCTATCATCCTACCCCTCCACACCGCAATACAGTCTTAGGAGAAAGTCTTACATCGCAGGTGCTCACTCAGGACTTAATCTCCACCCTTCACTGGTGTGCTCTGGAGTCCATAGGACCCCATGAGGCACAGACCCGAACTTAGGTAAGTGCCACAAGTGCCCCATGCCCGGCAGTTGCCCAGGGGTCTGTTGTGACCCCGGTACCCCCCGATAGTTGAGAGAGGAAAACCACAAAGCAGTGTAATCACATCAGATATGCACCACATCCTAAGTATTTTATCTGTTATTCGAAATCAGGGACCAGGTGGTCCATCTAGAAAGCAAAAGGAAGCAACATAGTGGATTTAAACCCAATCACATCAAATGTCTTGTGACTGAATGTAAATGCTCTAGTTAAGGGTCAGAGATTATTAGATCGGATAAGAATGCAAGACCAACGATAGGCTACCCACAAGAGCACTATAAATGTGAAGACTTCAGGTAAAAATAAAAGAATGAGAAGACATGTCTTTTAGCCAGGTTTAAATGTACGTACCTGCAGTAGCTATGTTAATGAGAAAGATCTCAGCGGAACATATTACTAGGGTACTAGTAAAGAGGGTCCTTTTGTGAGGATACAATGTTCAATTCATCAAGGGGGAATAATCCAAGTATTTATGTACCCAGAAACAGAACTTCAAGATACATGTTTCAGAAAGCAGTCAAACTTCAAGCAGCAGACATGTCTACAACTATAGTGAGAGATTTCAGAATAGCTCTCAATAATTGGTAGACCATGTAGACAGAAGACTTGAACAATAAATAGTATCAACCAACTTGACCTAAGTGACCTAAGTGACAGTTATGGAACACTTCCCCTAATGACAAAATATATGTTCAAGTATACCAGGACCATTTGTCTACCTAGATAGGTCATATTCTAGGATGTTAGTCAACAAGTGTATACAAATTCAAGTCACGTAAAGCATAGTAGAAATCAATAAAAATATCAACCAAAGGATACCTGGAAAATCTTCGAGTACTGATGAAGTAGCACCGTTCCACTTGGTGGTCAAAAAAGAAATTAAAAGCCTATTTTGAACTGGCTGAAAATGAAAACAGTATATCAAAGTTTGTCGTGCAGCTATTTCAGTACGTGTAGTTTTATAGCACTATGCACTTTATTAGAATAAGTCTCAATCCTACCTTAAAACAAGAGCAAATAAGCTCAAAGCAGAAGAAATGAAATATTAAATGTCAGAACAGAAATGAAATAGAAAACTAATGAAACCAGAAGCTGGTTTGAGAAGATCAACAGAATAGATGATAAATCTCCAGCCAAAAGAAAGAAAAAAAAAGCAAATTATTGAGATCAGGAGTGAAAGTGGCAATCTCATGACAGCCTGAAGATAGGAAAGGGGCACAGAGCACAGGATTGCTGGGAATACAAAATCATGCGACACTCGGTAAGATGGGCATTTCTTATGAAACCAGACATACTGTATTCCTTCATAGTCACACACGGGTTGGAAACATTTGCCCACACGAAAGCCCCCGTGCGCTTGTTAATTTACAGCAGCTTCACGATGGCCCAAACTGAAAAGCATGTGGGAGAAAACATCTAACAGAATCAACACCGACTTACGACAAAAACTCAGCAAAGATGGTGGAGGGTTGCCTTCGGAGAAGGAAGGGAGCCGTTTCAAACTCAGCAGGAGAGTAGATAGTGGGAGAAAACTGTCATGGCTTCACGCCTCAGTCAGCATTTAAGAACACTAAGAGGCATCAGTCTCCAGAGGAGTCCGTAATTTTCTGTAGAAATGAGGAAAGTAACTGGAGGAGTTCCAAGGCCGTGCACTCCCAGAGGCTGAGGAGTGACCAGCTGAACGCAGGGGCTGTGCAGACTTGACAGCTTTCTCACTCGTGCTCTCTGAGCCCAGGCTTTGTAGACATAACACTGACCTCACTTAATGATTTCCAAGGGTAGATATCACCTACCTCACCACACGTACATTTATATGTGATGAAGCAGAAGTACCGCTGCATATTTCAGTGTTTTATGTATGGGGTCTCCTCAGAAAATATGGTAAATGTTTAAATTTTAAAAGTTTATTACAGTGAAAGACACACTGCCATGGGTGCCCCTCAGAATCCTCTCCCCAGCTTCCCATACACGTGTCCCATCATCCTTGCCACTTTCAGAGGCAGTTCTAGAAGTCCTCTTTGGTGAGTGTCTTCAGTTATGCTGTCCTAGATTGGGAAAAAAAATTGAGCTTTCATGTTCATTTTGACTTTTGGAGAAGAGACAGAAGTCGCATGGTGCCAGATCTGGAGAATAAAGTGGTTGAAGATACACTGTGATGTTGACAGAGGTTGCCATGCCAGAAGTGATGTGTGGCATGAGGCATCGTCATGCCGGAGGATGAAACCCTTTGCCCATTTCTCAGTGTTCTCTCAACCGGGACTCAGCCAACTGTGCTAAAAAAGCTGACCCGTTGCCACCCGTGGTTATTAAGGTTCCACGCACTGCTTCCTATACCGAAGATCCCTGCCTTCCCATTGCATAGTACTTGGCAGCACCATTCACTGTATTTTTTGATCACACCTCAAATATATGCAATATATAACACCAGACACTCCCAACTATTTGCTGTTTTTTAACCCTTCAAGTTTAATGGGCTCTATAACCTGTGTTTGATAATAGAATTTTTATCTATAGTTATAAAATATTATAGGAAAAGTATGAGGCAGAATTTGAAGGAAAATTCCTCAACAGGATAAAGGGCATCTGTGGAAACATGACAGGTAACTCCATCTAATGGGAAAGATGATTAGGAACAAGGCCAGGGTGCCCGTTCTTACCTCTTACCAACGTTGTGCTGCAGGCCCTCGTCAATGCAATGCAGCAAGAAACAGACACAAGGCATGTGCACGTGGGAATGGAAGACGCAACACTGTCTTCTCTTGCAGAATGTGATCAAGTGCTGTATTTGGAAAGTTACTGGAAGTCTTCAAAACTGCTCCTACAGGTAATCCCCACCTCACGATGATGCAGCGCCATGATTTCCAGCTTCACGGTGGTGGCAAAGCATATCCGTCCTGCCAGTTTGCTCCTCACTTTCAGTCCAGTATTCATCACTTGAGATGTGCAACAAGTTAAGAATAGGTCTTAACCGTTGGTGATTTTGCCCAACTGTTGTTGTTGTTGTTGTTGTTAGGTGCCGTCGAGTCGGTATCTGACTCATAGCGACCCTCATGGGGTTTTCAATGGCTATTTCGGGATTGCCTTGGGAGTGGATTGCCAGGTCCTTCTCCACTTTTGTGGTGCCGGGAATTGAACTCGGGACCTCAGAGACTGCAGCGCAGCCCTCTACCAAATGAGCTAAATCCCAGCCCAAGGCTAATGGAAGTCTTCTGAGCACTTTTATTATAAACAAGGCTCAGCTCTGATGCTTGGTAGGCTGTGTATTAAATAAATGCATTTTGACTTAAGATATTTTCACCTTTGGTGGGGAGTTTATCAGGATATGATCCCATCAGAAGTCAAGGAGCCTCTGCAGACGCACTAAAGGAGTTTATTAAGGCCACAAAATAAAAGTCGATATGAAAGTGAATTGTTCTTATGAGCAGCAGTTTGAAAGGTAAGTTAGTGACACTGATTGTAATTCACAATAGCACTAAAATCGTGGAATTTAGGGTACATATAACAAAGTATACGTAAAATTTGTATGATGAAAAGTAAAAAACATTGCTGAGAGAAATCAAACAGCTAAATAAGTTGAAAACTGCTATGTTCATGGACTGCTAGATTCAATATCGTTGGGATGTTAATACTTTACAGTTTAGCTTATAGATGTAATGCTACCCTTTATCAGAATTCTGGGAGGCTTTTTGTAGAAGGTGATAATTTAATTTTAAGTTTATATGCAAATGCATAGGATTAAGAATAGCTAAAATAATTTCAGCCTGCAGCCATAGCACTGTGGCATCCGATCCTGTTAGATCTTGGAAGCTAAGCAGGGTCAGGCCTGGTTAGTACTTGGATGGGAGACTGCCTGGGAACACCAGGTGCTCTAGGCTTGGGAGAAGGCCCTGGCAACCCACTCCCAAAAATTAGTCCACCATTGAAAACTGTATGAACAGCAGAGAAGCACTGACAATAGTGTTTCACCTGCTGTACGTAGGGTTGCTATGAGTCAGACACCAACTCGGCGGCACCTAATAACAACAAAATAATTTGAAAGGAATAAAGTTGGAGGACTGTACCAATACAAGATTGTTATCCTACTGAGTTAAGGATAAGGAACCAATTGGAACAAAAATAGACCAATATGGCCAACTGACTTTCAGCCAACAGCCAATACAATTCAGTGAAGAAAGGAACATCACCTGCACACTTCAGTAGAATCTGATGCCTCTGTGGACAAAAACGAAGCCTGATCCTCTCCACCTTATATAATACACAAAACCTATCTCAAGATGGATCACAGATTGAAACGTAAAAGGTAACATTTTAAAGCTTCTAGAGAAAAACGTAGGAGAATATTTTCACAACATCAGGGCAGGCAACATTTCCTAAGCAACTCAGAAAAGCTAGTCCTAAAATACTAACAGCCTGCAGCGGTAGCCCTGTGGCATCCGATCCTGTCAGATCTTGGAAGCTAAGCAGGGTTGGGCCTGGTTAGTACCTGGATGGGAGACCGCCTGGGAACACCAGGTGCTGTAGGCTTGGGAGAAGGACCTGGCAACCCCCTCCCAAAAATCAATCCGCCATTGAAAACCCTATGAACAGCAGAGAAGCACTGACAATAGTGTTTCCCCTGTTGTACAGAGGGTCGCTATGAGTCAGATACTGACTCGATGGCACCTAACAACAACAACAAAATACAAGATTGAATTTCAGCAAAATTAGCTTTCTCTTCATCATACTATTGGAAAAATTGAAAAATTAAGCTTCATATTTCTATCCACACCATATAATGCTTGAAATTCAGTAAGAAAATCCCCCAATTTCAAAATGGACAAAATATGTGAACAAACACTTCCTAGAAGAAGTGTGTGCCTGCAGCCTTCCCATTGTGGCCTCTGATCCCTTCAGATCTCAGAAGCTAAGCAGGGTCGGTCCTGGTTAGTACTTGGATGGGAGACCGCCTGGGAACACCAGATACTGCAGGCTTGGGAGAAGGACTTGGCAACCCACTCCCAACAAACAGCCACTGAAAACCCTTGAGTAGCAGAGAAGCAGTAGCAATACTGTTTTGCCTGTTATACATAGGGTTGCTATGAGTCAAATACCGACTCATGGCACCTAACAACAAAGAAGTATGTTAATGGCTCAGCATATGAAAAACGGTTCACTGACATAGTTACTGGGAAATCCAGTTAAATCCCTGATCAGATACCACTTCCCATCCATGAAGGCAGCCACCACAGGGGATCTGGCAAGGCTGCAGCACAGTTCTCTGGTTTTGCCACCAATATCCACAGAAACCACAGCTACTAGATAGATAGCCCTTGAACCCTTGGTAACATTTACAGTAACTAGTTGACAAGGTCACCTCACAATCTCTGAAGTAGGAAGGAAAATTTGATAGCTATGGGACCTGAGAGTTACTGACAGTTCAGCCGCAGAAGGCAAAGGTAAACAATGGCGCCTCTGAGGACCTTCAAGTAGGAGGACCCGTAGCAGCCCATGAGTCTTCCCTGTACACACAGGAGGAGGTTGGGGCTCCAACCTCTGCAGCAGCAGAGGAGCGTGGGGGACCCTGGACAAGGAGGCGGCATCCTAGTTCCTTTGGACTCTTGAGACTTTCTACCAGGGACGAATAAAAAATGGGGTTAGGAATAAGAGAAATGATAAATAGAAAAACAGGAAAGAGAAAACCTGAGTAGGTAGAGGAAGTGAAGCGAGGCAATTAGAAGGAAGCTACAACAGGGGAGGGCCAAGATCAAGTCCCATGTGAAGTCACTGTATAAAAAAATAAGGAGCAAGTGAAAGCACTCCAGGAAGACATGCTCACAGAACCAATCAAAACTCACACTGCTGTTAGGTGCTGTGGCGTCAGGTCTGACTTAGCGACCCTAGGTACAACCCTATGTACCCTATGTGCAACGTAACCCCCCGATTTTGTGCCAGGTACATGACCTTTTTTATGTTTAAGCCCATTGTTGCAGACAGTGTCAATCCATGTAGTTGAAGGTTTTCCCTTTTTTTTCGTGGACCTTCCACTCTCCCAAACATGGTGTCCTCCAGGGATTGGTCCTGCCTGACTCCATGTTCAAAATACGTCAGATGCAGTCTAGCCATCTTGGCTTAAGGGGCACTTGGTACTTCTTCTAGGACAAATCTGTTCTTTTGGCAGTCCATGGTATATTCAATATACATCTCCAGCACCATAATTCAAAAGCATTAATTCTCCTGTCTCCCATGTTCAGTGTCCAACTTTCACAACCATATGATGTGACTGAAAATACCATGGCATGAGTCAGGTGCACCTTGTTCTTCAATGTGACATCTTTATTTTTTAACACTTTAAAGAGGTCTTTTGCAACACCTTTTCCCAATGCAATGCATCTTTTGATTTCTTGACTGCTGCTTCCACGGGTATTGATTGTAGAATGAATGAAAGCAAAATCTTGGACAATCTCAATCTTTTCTCCATTTATCATGAGGTTGCTTACTAATCTAGTTGTAAGGATATTTGTTTTGTTGATGTTGAGGCGCAATCCATACTGAAGGCTGTGTTCTTTGATCTTCATCAGTAAATGTTTCAAATCCTCTTCACTTTCAATAAGCAGAGTCATGTCACTGCATAACAGGTTATTAAGTCTTCCTCCAATCCTGACGCCACGTTCTTCCTCATAAAGTCCAGCGTCTCAGATTATTTGCTCAGCATTTAGATTGAAGAGATACAGTGAAAGGATACAGCTCAAAACAATGAAACACCACCTTTAAGGAAAGAGAATTTGAAAAGAAGGGAGAGTTTCGAGTAAAAAAGGAGAAAAATTCTGCTTCTGGCCAAGAGGGAGTAGGAGACTCGGTTAATCCTAGGATCAACCAAGGGAAAACAGGAAACAAAAACAAAAAAACCAAAACATGCCATGGATTAGCTAGCTTTCTATCACTGTAACAGATGCATGAGAGGACATTAACTTATGAAGAGGAAAGGTTTACTCTGGCTCACAGTTTGGGAGGTTTCAGTCCATGGTTGGCTCCACTGCTCGAGCCTGTGGCGAGGTGGCACATCATAGCAGGAGCACACGTCAGGGCAAAACCACTCACCTCAGTTGGGAAGTGAAAAGAGGACCCCCCTGAAGGCAGCACCCCCCTGCCCCAGTGACTGGAAGCTGAGCCACCTGGCCCACCTCCCAAAGTTTCCACCAGCTCCCTCGTGCACCAGGCTCAGGACCACGTGGGCCTCTGGGAGACGTGCCATACCCGAACCCCAGCAGCAGCTCTTCAGACCCTGGGTCAGGACACTGCAGGACAGTGGGCCTGGGAGGCACGGTCATCCCAAGTTTCTCCCCAGGGTTGGGAGATGCTGGGAGAGCAGCTCTGGTGGAGAAAATAAGGAATCTCCGAGACGGAACTCATGCAGCGAGTGTGGTGGTGCGGCGATCAGGAATAGGCCGCTGGCTGACACCTGTTTAGAGCTTGGAAGGAAGATGTCTGGGAAGTTCTCACTGCCCACGAAGCTGTAGGCATGGAGGCCGTCAGCTGAGAGAGCGGAGAGTAAAACAGCAGAGTGCCCGAGCACCAGACCCCATGCCCTCAGCAGACCCTCCCACGCTCTCTCTAGGCTCCCGTGCCCGGTAAATAAATATGATGGTTCCAGCTGTCTTCCTTGCCTTGACAGGATAATCCGAAGCCGGGGCACAATGGGCCCTGCAAGACTCCAGGGCACCTCCCTCCCTCTGCACCTGAGCATCAGTGATCAAGGTTGGTGGCACAAGGGAAAGCCAGCCCCTGGGCCAGAGCTCTGCAGCTACCAGACTGCAGCACTCCCATCTCTGACCGGCTCACACTCTACAGCGGGAGGTGTCTGGCCACAGTACTTAACAGACTGCTTTCTTCCCCCAGATAACAGGTACTTTGAAAACTTCCACAAAACAACTCAATATAGGAGTGTGCTATTTTAGGTTCCTTAGGAGGCAGGTCAGTGAAAAAGAGGAAGACCCTTAGCTAGATGGACCAACACAGTGGCAGCAACAATGAGCTTAAACATAAAAAGAGATCATGTGCTAGGTGCAGTAGCGCAAGCCTGTAATCCCAGTGACTCGGGAGGGGGAGGCAGGAGGATCGCAAGTTCAAGACCAGAGGCAGTCTGTGTAATTTAGTGAGACTTTGTCTCAAAAAGTAAAAATGGGCTGGGGGTGCAGCTCAGTGGTCCAGCACTTGCTGAGCATGCAAGCATGAGTCCCTGGGTTCAACCCCCACTACTGGGGGGAAAAAAAAGGTCATGTACCTGACAGCACCAGGGAGTATTTCACTCTGTCGTACATAGGCTCGCTGTGGGTCAGACTCAGCTCGGTGGCACCTAACAACAGGAGGCATGCACTGAAAATGATTTAGAAACTGAAGGGAATTTCAGGCACGTTTGATTCTTAGCAGCTCCTTTATGTATATATTTTTGAGAAAGGGCCTTGCTATGTAGCCCATGCTGGCTTGGTCCTTGGGAGCCTCCTGCTTCTGCCTCCAGAGAGCTGGGATCACAAGAGTATACTTTTGTGCCCGGCTCTTAGCAGCTCCTTTAAATTAAGTGTTAAATGCATTCAGTGTACTAGTAATAAAGTAGCGCACACAGTATGTCTGGAAAGTGGCTTGAAGAAAAAAATCAGGTCAGTAGAGAGGCATGGACCTGTGGTCCGGCTTCTTAGGAGGCTGAGGCGGGAGGATCCCTTGAGCCCAGGAATTTGAGACTAGCCTGGGCAACACAGAAACCTCTGTCTCAAAAACAAAAAACCCCACAAGGCCAAATTTACCAATTAAACAAAACCAGACTTTGAATAAGAAAACAAGGCACCAAGAATAGTTTTTAGCCAAAAGTTGTGGTGCATGCCTATAATCCCAGAAATTTTAGAGACTAAGACAGGAGGATTATGAATTCAATACCAAAGGCACCCTATGCAATTTAGTAAGACCCTGTGTCTCGAAAAAATAATCTGGCTTTGGTAACATCCTACATAGTAACAGAAGTTACCTTCTTTATTCAGCTGAAACAGGGAGCATGCGGCTAGTAGGAATGAGTCTGACCGTAAGTTTAAATTTATCTGAAAAGAAAGCGAGCCAAGCTGACTTCATCAGAACTCCCTTGACGCTGAGGGATGTGTCCGATGGCTGAATTCAGGCAGGCACCAGGGTAAGCGCTTCAGGCTGAAGGCGAGGATGACCAACAGACAACTCAAGGCAGCTATTATAGATGTAAAATATTTTATTTGTAAATGGTGATCTTCTAAATCTGTGTCCACAAATTCCAAAACCCATAACACTCTGTATACTTCAAAAAATTCAATTTTTGCCAACATTAGATACTATTATACAGAACAGAAAACAACAAAAACCCGGTAGGACAAATACTGGTAGGATGTCAGAATATTGTACAAGAGAAGAAAAATATTCAAGAAACAAATTTCATACAGCTATTTATCAAGAGAAAAATATATACAATTGATTTATTCTGTAAGATAAAAATACATCATGCCATATACATTACAAGTTCAGAACTGCGTCACTGAGAACCCACAGTTTACAGTCCACTTGAATTGTGCACACAAAAACTTCATTTTATACTTAGCGTGGGAAGTGTCAGTACCAGAATCTTAAGTACAAAATAAAAAGCTAACCTGGTTCAAAATGCTGATTAGGTTTCTACAAGCAAACACAAAACAGTGTTTTTTTTTTTTTTATTAAAGAAATGTAAACAAACAGTTCATACAAACACATTTTAAAATTACATCTTCGAAAAACCCTATTGCCGGAGTCCTGCAGCTGTGAGCATGATCCTATCTGTCTTTCTCTCTCTTTTTTTTTTTTTTTCCTTTTCAAACTTTTGTGTTAAATAGAAGGCTAAGAAGTTAGGTTAAGTTCCTGCTACATGATTCTATTATGTTTACATGATTCTTTGTGGTCTGAAAGTTCTAATCAAAACTACTTTCGCTGAAGAAAAAAGTTCAGCCTCCATTTGGGTGTATTTTTAAGCAGTTATTCACAGTTATCACAAATTGTAAGCACAAAAAAACCTGACTGAAGAAGTAGGGATGCAACAATATAATATGAAAAAATTAGTTTAAATTACCAAAACAGCTATAAAAGTTGTAGTCATAGCTTACACTCTGTTCTGTCAGAAGTTAGGTGTATAAAACAATTAAGTACTAATAGACATCGTTTTCAAAAAACCCCAAACAGTCTAGGGTGAAATTTTGGTTATTACATAATTATAATGGCATATTTAATAACACAAAATTATATTGTAACATCCCTAGGACATTTTATAAGCACCCGAGCTGCTGCGGAGCCTGGTAGCATTTGGTCAATAACTATTTTTATACTGTATTTTTTTTTTCTCAAAATATTTACATATTTGTACAAAGTAACAGGGTTTGTTAGTTCTGTAGGTAACAGCAGCAGCTTGGCTTTCTTCTAAGTTTTATTTAAAAATAGCTTCATTCACTTATTCAATAATAAATACAAAAAGTTTCTCTTATTTTACAGAAATCAAAAACTACAATAAACTGACTCATGGAATCAAGTATTTAAATGTATTTAGTGCAAGTTATTATCCCTTAGCTATATCCCTAAGGAAGTCATCTCAGTACATTCCTTGATCAGTGGTGTCCACTTCGGTCCCACTAGAGGGCCTGCCCCTGTCGGTAAGGCGTGGCCAGCACTCTGGACATCCCCTTTCGCTGGTGATTTCAGTCGTACATTCATAGGAAGGCCCCGCCCTGGGGCAGGGCAGCCATCGGCTCTTTGCCCCAGTAAAAGTTTCTCCTTAGTGAGACTAACAAAACAAAACTAAACGAAACCCACCCACGCAAGGAAACAGGAGGAGGAGGAGGAGGAGGAGGAAGAAAAGAAAAAGGAAAGAAAGCAAAAGTGCTGGACCCTTCTGCGAGTCCGCGGCCCTCAGCGCGCAGGCGCGGCCGCCGCCGGCCTCCTCCCCTGCGCCTCCAACCTAGAGGCTGAGGAACGAGAGCTCCCAGAAGCTGTTTTCAAAAAGTCACAAAAACAAACAACGAAAACATCTTTCCGCCTGCAAAATCCCACAGGTGTGTGGAGTCGCCTCTTCCTGGGGCCGAGCCGCCCGCTGAGACGGCAAGGAATGCTTCAGTTCATCCACTTCCGGCAGTTCACCGCTCCACAGTGGCACGGAATCTTGTGCTGGTCGTCTTCAAAGTCAAACTTGTAGTCGTAGCAGAGCTGGCACAGCAAAGACACAGCGTGAGAAGGGGCAGCGGGGGAACGGGTGCCTCCGCCGCCTGCCTCGCGCTCCCAACCGGCCAGCGACAGGCGACAGGCGTATGTCAAGGAAGGCTCGATCTCCGGGGTTCCGTGGAACCCTGGGGAGAACACCCAAGGGACACCAAGGGGGCTTCAAGGGGAAATGGAAAGGCGGCGTTTTGCTGCTGAGCCAGACTGAGAGAGGGAGGGCCCAGCTAGATAAAGTCGTGTTTCCACAGAGATGTCTCCCCACTGGGCTGTGCACAGGGGGACCACCATGGCTCTGCTGTGGGTGGGATGAGGACCAACCCCTCACACCTCCAGAGGCTCCTGATTTGGTCAGAGATGAATTTGCCCTCTCTGGCTAACGCTGTTTTTCCTTTTTCATGGTTCCTCACACGAATAATTGAAGGACATCTCTTGTGAACTGAAGTTCTTTGAAGAAGCCACAGGTGTGCTGAAGACCCTGCAGCCTGACGGACTAGAATCTCATGACTATGGAGAGATTTATGCAGGGCTACCTTCAGTCCCCTTTATAGCCACTACCAACCTCTGTACCTCATCTGCCATCTTTGTGATTATTAGGTAAAACTTTCGGAATGGAGCAGGGTGCAGTGGTGCGTGCCTAATCCCAGCAACTTGGGAGGCAGGGGCAGCCTGCGTAAACATACCAAGACCCTGTCTCAGGATAAAAAATAAATAGGCTAGGGGTGTAGCCCAGGGGTAGAGCACTGCAAAAGTATGTGAGGGGCCCTAGGTTCAACCCCTAAGTACCACAAACAAACAAAACAAACTCATCGTTTGGGACTGTATTACTTAGCAGACTGCTAGCATGTACCAACCCTAAGGCTAAGAACATTGTAAGGCAGCATCTGAAACCTGTGGAAGAGGCTTCCCCCCTGCTGTAACCCACCCACCTGATGTCCTGATGTATGTGCTTAGGAGATGCACTGACATGACAAGCTCTGTGCTCCCTTCCACAGTGTGACATGCCACTCAGGACAACCTGGATCCGTCCCTTCCACAGTGTGACATGCCACTCAGGACAACCTGGATCCGTGCTGGGCCACGGTCAACTTGTATGTGGCTGGGAATAAACTGACTCCCTTGGGAGCAAGAGCTGTGTTTCGTGCCGACACCCTGTACCTAGGGATTACCAAACTTTTTTTTTTTTTTTTGGTGGTACTGGGGGTTGAACCCAGGGCCTTGCGCTTGCATGCTTTCCAAGTGCTGGACCACTGAGCTGCCCCTCCAGCACCCCCCCACACCCTTTTATTAACTTTTTGAGACAGGGTCTTGCTAAATCACACAGACTGCCTCTGGTTTCAAACTTGCGATCCTTCTGCCTCCGACTCCCGAGCTGCTGGGATTTATTAGGCGTGGGCCACCACACCTGGCTGAATTACCAAACTAATACCCAGGGTGATAAGCTGCAAGCCTGCACAGCTTCCACAGAATAAGGGCTCTGGCTGTCCCTGATGCCCTCACCCCTAAGAAACCTCATGTAGCCAAATGAACAGAAGGCCCAGTCATTTTCAGGGTCCTTAATATTCTAGGATGGGATGTGGAAAGGCCTTCTGCACAAAAAGGAAGTAAACTGTGTTTACTGAGCAGCTACTCACGTTTGATCACAACACTGCTGCCATTCATTAGGTGTCTGCTGAGTCCTTACAACTCTGTAAGGAAATTATTTCTCTACAGAAAACAGATGCTTGGAAAAGCTAATGGATTCATTTAGGAAGACTCAGACAGGAAAGGGTGCACAGGCCCAGGCTCAGCAAGTCTGTTCTAGCAGCTGTAGTGCCCCGCTGGCTGCTGGCGCCACACGGGCATCCTCTCACACTGTCTCAGTGACACAAGTCACTCAGAGACTTACAGTGCGACTGGGGCCTAGCCAGACCCTTACACCTTATTTTAAAAGCAGATTCCCACAAATGACCAAAGATACAAGAATGAGGGCCCAGTTAGTTCATAAAAGGCTGGGACTCCAGCACAGTGAAGACGCTCAGCTGCCCTCCCCACACTGGGAAACTTTGTGCAGAAACCATGTGGGGGCATGAGAACTTCCCATGGCGGCCGATTCTAGGCCGAGGGCCCTAGAGAAGGTACTCACATGTGTGAAGGACAGAACTGGGAAACGGAAACGAGGCAATTAAGACTAATAATTATCCTAACGGGTGAAAGGCCGCACCAAAGGCACCTTCTGAGACCAATGGAACAAACGGCAAGTTCTGCATTCAGCATTTTGAAGACAAAAAACAAAACAAACACAGGACCTACATTGTTTCCACACCTGCTGTCGTGAAGGCTCTACACACTTGCACCAACTGGCCCTGTGAACATGAGTGCTCTGGAGCACAAGGCTCCCCGAACTTCTGCCGACAGCCCTTCCAATACCACAGGAGACAACACGTCCCCAGGATCCCAGAGGTGGCAATTCCGTGTTCCTCAAATGTCAGTTCAGTGACAAGCACCGGCTCCAAACAGAGGGACAGGCCAAACCTCCCAGGTTAGGGAGAAAGAAGGACGCTAAGACACATAAAGGCCCACGTGGTGACACGGGATGACAAGTTCGTGGACCAGGGACAGTGACAGTCAGTGCTTTCAGAGCTGCCATGTGGAAGATGCTGGTGCTCGAGTATCCAAAGGGTGCGATATGACAGGTGGCAAAACGCGACCTATTGCAAATTTCCTAGCAATGAAGAAATGGAAACAACCCAGCGGATCGCCTGTGTGACGGAGTGAATGCCACACACCAGGACACAGAGTACCCAGGCCCACCGCGGTCCCCTTACCTCCTCTCCTTTCTGGATTCGCCGATTGGAGCTGATGATAATCTTGTGTCCTCTCTCAAAAGTCACCACTTCGGCCACACAGTTAGGGGCACATGAATGGTTGATGTACCTGGAAGCCGCACCAGAAAACGACTGATTGTAAAACCACCAGAAGAACCTTTCACAGCTTTCAAGTCACAGGGAAAACTCTTTGCTAACTGCATTTCTAGTTACCTGTTAACAAGTGCAAACACCAATTTTAAACACAAATTTTTCTCCAAATTCATTTGCTCTGACTCTTCCATCACTGCCTGGTTGCGTGAGAGCACCTCCCCCAGCTTCACGATCGCCCCCACCGGCACTGACCCCACCTCACCTCGCAGGTCCTCCTGTGAGTGTGGCGTCGATCACGTGGTCATTGTCCATGCGGAACATGTACACACCGCGGTTCTAAAGAGAAGGCAGGCCATCATCAGTGTGACCCAGGACTCCCTCTACCTCATGCCCACAGCGGGAAGACTAAGTCGACACTGCACTGAAATGTACCCTGGTCACGTTCCCTGCAGACACTCTACCAACTAGAGCAGATGCATTTGCATGGGGCCAATGACACACACTGGGTCAGTAGGCTGCTTTTGCGAAGCCAGGTGCAATAACCTACAGTCACATCCGGGCAAACAACACCAACGGAGAAAGATAAAACTCAAGGAATGAGACGAGAGACCAATACAAGGACCACCAGCCACGGATTTGCTCAAAACTCAATAAAACCCAACAGATGTGGCCTTGACCTCCATGTGTCTGGAAAGCACAGAGACAGAGGATAACCATGGTCCGTTTATCCAATCACAGGGACCAGACCCTACCTGGGACTCATAAAGTTTCTCCTTCCTGTTTGCTACTTCATTTCGAATAATAGTTCCAATATATTCAATGACCATGGTGTGCTTCTCAATGTCTCTAGCAGCATAGAGGCCCAGTCCCTGCAGGGAGAAATAAATAAATAAATAAATAAATAAATAAATAAAATAAAAATAAATTTAAAAAGAAAAAAGAAAAAATTGTGCAGATATCCTACAACGTATGTTTTCATACAAAGGTGTAACCCTTCGGTCTTATCAAAGGCCATACTTCATGTTTCACTGGCACTTACATGATCTTTTGTGGACTATGTTGTTTTCTGAAATTTAACAATCTTGCCGCTTAAAACTATGCCATCAATACTTTGTTCACCCATCTTTTTTTTACATTAAATTCTTAGAGCCTATTCATGCTATGGTTTGAATATGACCCCCATATACCTGTTGGAAACTTAACCCACACTGCAACAGCGTGAGGGGTGGGGCCTCCTGCAGTTTAAATCTAAATGTCCCCCAAAGGTCATGTCTAAACGTTTGGTCTCCAGCTGGTGGCACTGTTGGTGGAGGTTCCCGGTTACTGAACTTTGGGAATTGGGGCTCAACTTTGTAGAAAAGGTCCCTGGAAGGCCTCTGGAGGTTTTAACCTGGACCCACGGCTCTGGTCACTCTGTTTCTGATCTGCCATGCCATGAGATTGTCAGCCACAGGTCCTGCCAACTGCCACTCCCTGCCTGCTCCACTGCTCTAATTGTGAGCCCCCGATACATCCCTCCGACCCTAAGTTTGTTTCAATTGGTTTGTCTGTCACAATAACATACCGCCTGACTAATGAAATTGGTAGCAAGAGTGAGGACACTGCTGTGCAGAAACCTGACCATATGGTTCCTAAGCTGTTGGAACTTGTTTGTGGAAGGAGTTTGGAAGAGTCTGCAGATGTGGGCAAGAGAGACCCTGGAATGCTGTAAGCAGACCTTGATGGGCAGATCTGGTGAGGGTCTGGAAGATGGTAACCCTGTCTCCACAGAAATGCAGATGGGGCTCACAGAGTTTCAGAGGAAAATAAGGACTCTGCTGGGAACTGCACTGGACCTATTTGTGCTACAAAGAGCTTGTCTGTGGTTTGTCTATGTTCTAAAGATTTGAGTGAGGCTGAATTCAAAAGCTATGGACTCATTAACTTGGTGGAGGAAATATCATGAGGCAGGTAAGATACAGGGGTCATGGCATGGTTGTTGCTTGCTGCTCTTAGCTAGATTTATGGAAAAAAAAAAAGGAGCAAAAGGCAGTGCAGGGAGATCTAAAAAATATACACTTTAAAGAGGGAAATATCCATGGCCTGTCTAAGGTTATTGTGGGCAGTGTTGGTTTTGGCAAGGAGGTGTAATTGTCAAAGAGATAAGCTGCAGTGAAGAGAAGCCTCCACCTTCTCTCTTGGACAACAGAAATCTCTAGGTACAGGTGTTGGCCAGACCCCTCCCATTTAAGGCTCCAGGGTATTAAATTAAAAACCTATTTGAAAAGACAGTGATTAAAAAGTGAATGCCTCTGGGATACCCTGCTACAAAGGGGCTGCCCAGGGAAGTGATTTCTCCAATTGGGCACAAAGGGGCTACTGCAGCCATGGTCCAGAAGGGCCCAGCCACCTCTGGTTGTTGTTGTTAGGTGCCGTCGAGTCGGTATCCGACTCATAGTGACCCTCATAGGGTTTTCAATGGCTGACTGTTTTGGGATTGCCTTGGGAGTGGATTGCCAGGCCCTTCTCCCAGCCACCTCTGGAGCTGCCAGCAAATCCTGAAGTCATTCCCGTGGTGCTGGTTTTACAGAGATGCAGAATGCAAGAGTTGAGGGGCTATGGAGGCTGCCACCAAGGTTCCAGGAAAGAGCCTGGAAGGCCAGGCAATGGGGGGTATCCTGTGACAGCCCCTGGAGGGCTGATGCATGAAGTTTTGAGAGTGCAGCCGAAGCAGCCATGGAGAGCCCACGATGTTGGAGGTGCCAGCAATGTAAAACCTCTGCCAAGGGGAGATACTAACCATGAGGGCAGCCAGCCCAAGCCTGTGCAAGCCCGGGTGATGCCGGCTGATGCCACATGTGCCAGATTCTGGATTTGAGTTGACAGGGTTTGTTTGCCTAGGAAGATATCGATCTTGCTTCCTACTGATCCTTCCGTTCTGCGACTGTATTCCTACTTTTTGGGCTGGCAGTCCTTGCTCTGTGCCACTGTACGGTGAGTAAGCTGATTTTGTCTTGTCTGCCTTGAGTCTCAGTGAGACTTTGGACTGGGACCTCTGAGTATGGCTGAGACTGTTAAGACTTTGAGGACTCTCGAAGTTGGACTGAATGCGCTCTGCATTATGAGAAAGCCATGACTTTTGGGGTGCAGTGTCAGAGGGTTATGGTGGAAATCTAAAATGTCCCCCAGAGGTCACGTATTTGAACGTCTGGTCCCCAGGTAGTGGCACTGTTTGTGGGGGCCCTGAGCTCTGGGAGGAAGGACTCCATTTTACAGAAGTGGTCAGGGGTGGGGATGAGGGGCTTTGGAGGTTTCTACCCAGACCAGTACCTCCGGTAGCTCTCGGCTTCCAATCTGCTACGCCCTCGGCCCTTCCGTCTACTGCTGCCACGCCTGTCCCACTGGCGTTAGGGACTGATCGTCTAACCACGGGGCCCCAGCAGATCTCTCCCCTTGTAGGTTTGTTTGGGACAGCTTCTCTGTCACAGTGATACTGCACCTGACCAACACAGGGCCTGTAAGCGGTGGTTAGCCATGAAGGCCCTCTGCTCTCACGGTGGATTAGTGCTGTGCGGCAGGAGTGGGTTCTGATAGAAAGGTGAGTTGGGCTCCCGTCCCTTCCCTCTTTTGCCCTTCTGCGTTCCAGTCTGGGAGAACATGGGAATAGGCCCTCGCCAGCTGTGGCCCCTCAATCTTGGCCTTCCCTGCCTTCAGACCAGTGAGCCCAACAAACGTCTGTTGTTGATAAATTACTCAGTCCACAGCATCCGTTACAGGGACACAAAACAGACTAAGACAAGCTATGAACAATCCTGTGGCCTGGCTGTCCCCATCTTCCATGAGGCTTATCTTCACGTAACCCCATGGTTGGCTGCCACACACCAAGTGAGCTATCGGCTTCTGTAGGTAGGTTAGCCCGGCACTACTTCAAAAAGGACTTGGCATAACAATAAACTTAATAATACAGGAACAGCGATAGCTGTAAGGAATTGTTAATACTATAAACTGGTTTTAGATTGGCTCTGAGCTCCCTACAAATCAAGGTAAGGAGAGAAAGAAAGAGAAACTGAAACAGAAACTGAAACTGAAACAAGAAACAGAAAATGTTACTTTGTTCTAATTATCATGGAAGTTGGAAACAAACCCAGCTCTTAAGGAAGGAAAATTTTATTTTCACCAGTAAAAAATCTCAAAGCTGGGAAAGAAAGGTACAGGAACTTGAACTGGCTAAAACACTGAAGCCTCTCTCTCTCATCTGGCAGCTTATACTATCTACAATAGCCTCCAGGTAGGTCATGTGCTATATGTACTGTTTTAAAGTTTATAATCCTATAAATTGTGGGAAAACAATATACTGAAAAAATATATCTCATAAATATTTACTTTTTTTTTTTGTGCCCTAGTCTGGGTTTCTGCTTCGATTCTTACTAGAAAGCAGCAGTAGAAATGGGAACAAGGAGGTCATGTGCTGTCTGTGGAATGTGCCGGATCTCTTCCTCACTGGAGCACATGGCAGGGAGTCAGCCTGTCAGCAGCTTCAATACGGGAACTGATTTATCTTTTGGAAAAAAACAAAACACCCATGCAGCTGGGTGCCACGGTGCGCACCTATAATTCCAGTGACTCAGGAGGCCACAGGAGGATGGTGAGTTGAGGCCACAGGCAGCCTGTGCAAGTTAGTGGGATCCTGTCTCTAAATAAAAGACAGAAAAGGGGCTGGAGGTACAGCTCAGGGGCGGAGCGCACGCAGGAGGCCTGGTTCAGCCCTCCAGTACTGCAGCGTGTGTGGGTGTGTGGCTGTGTGGGAACCACCCATATGCAGTTTGACTAATTCCACGTGTGACACGGGGGTGAATAAATCAGAACATGAAAAAGATCATATCTGGTGACCAATACGCTTGGGTTTACTATCAGGCAAGAAGATCAGTCAAAGTTAATGGAGAATCCAAATACCCTAGGATATGAAAACTTAATGTAAGGTGATAACAGTGGTATTAAAATTAAATATAATGTAATTATACACAAAACTGTGCTTCAATAACTGGCTATCTAATGGAAAGAAATGAAATTGTCTTAAAGTTTTTTTCCAAGGAAAAATGTCTAAGAGAATAAACATATGACCTATGATCTTGATCAAGATTAGAAGCTACAGAAAATTATATATGTTTGCTATGTAAAAAAAATCAAAATATTTTTAAGAAGAAAAGCTATTACCGTTCCTGATAGGCAAAGGGGAAAATACTGAATACTGCCAAGCTGCTACAAATTGAAAAATGAACAAAGGACACGAACGTGCAACTCTCAGAAAGGCAAATCCACACGGCAGACGGGAAAAGATGCCACGATTCACCAGCAGTCAGAAGCTGCAACTAAGATCACGGTATCAGTCTGTACTTACCAGAGTGGCAAAATAGAAATGAGTGGCAACACTACTACAAAGAGAAAACAGAAAGACAGTCTTCACACACGGCAGGGAAGAAAGGTGCAATTACGGCCTTTTTAGAAGCTTCCATTAACTACTGAAATGAAAAGTAAACATAGTTTTACATAGAAGTCTTCCTTTTTCGATTATATTCCACAGGAGTGAAACTATTCATACAGGAGAATATTTGATATTTGTACAAGACATTGACAGCACACTGTTTGTTGTGAGAAAAACTGTATACAAAATAAATATTCCTTAGCACTGGTAGGGTGTAAATATAATTCATCAACAGCTGCCTCAGCTCATCCAGAGGGTCCTCAGGGTATTAGTGCGGAAAAAGAGGGTGGGGAGAAGTAGACCCCGATGACCTGATTCCATCTTTATAAATGTGCATAGGAGTGTGTGTTGAAAACTCTATGAGGGTCGCTATGAGTCGGATACCGACTCAACGGCACCTAACAACAACAACAAGAACGAGTGTGTGTACTTCTAAGACATCAACATGGAAACTGACGGGATACCTGCTGTCATTACCATGATGACCTACAAGGGGAGCAGGGAGAGGGTGAAAGAATGGAAGGAGAAAAGAAACCACAGGAAGCCAGTGTGACCAAAATTGCTCCGGGTTACTGACGACACGCTGAAGACCTAAGATACCACTAAAAATATTCTTCAAGAATGTGTGTGGATATAAGAGTGAATAAAGCATTTCAAAACACCTAAAATGAAAAGGCGAGTTATTTAGCAGGAGGTACCCACAACCGAAAGCAGCAGAAACAGAGCACTAACATGCCTACAGGATGAGAGGCCACAGAGAGCAAAGAGGTTAAACTCAGTGCTAGAATGAGATAGCAAACAAGATCAGAAGCACCAAAGGCTCTTGAAAGGTTGATTAAAAATGTGCAAGAAGCCGGGCGCGGTGGCGCACGCCTGTAATCCCAGCGGCTCGGGAGGCAGAAGCAGGAGGATCACAAGTTTGAGACCAGAGGCAGTCTGCATAATTTAGCGAGACCCTGTCTTAAAAAAGCAAAAAAAATGGGCTGGGGGTGCGGCTCAGTGGTCCAGCACTTGCAGAGCATGCAAGCGCGAGGCCCTGGGTTCAACCCCTAGTACCTCCAAAAAAAAAAAAAAAAAGGAGTGCAAGGAGAAGTTGGGGGTGTGGTTCAGTGGTAGAGTTCTTGCCTAACATGCACAAGGCCCTGGGTTTATTCCTCAGCATCACAAAAATAAATAGACAAATAAAATTTATGAGAAAGAACAACAGATAAAGGAAGTCTTGGAAAGAACAAAGAGACAAAGAAACTGAAAACAGATAGGGAGGGGTGGAAACTGTGACAGAAGAAGACAGAAGCCTTTCTCTGGGTTATCAGAATGGCCTAGAGCCCCCCCCCTCCGCCCCCCCAGCTGGATCAGCAGTTCTGGGCAGGGGCCTAAACCTGCGAGTCGTAACAAGTCCCCAGGTGATGCTGATGCTGGGGTCTACAGTTGGAGACCCTGATCTAAGGGGTCCAGTCCTGGTCTACTGGTGCAAAGAGAGAGAAAACAGGAGAGGGATTTAAAAGAGAATTAATACAAAAAAAACAAAGAAGTTCTCAGACCAAAAGTCACAACTCTCCAGCCTGAGAAGGCTCACCAAGTGAGGATAGCAGTACGTAACAAGGCACCGTTGTGAGATGTCCAAAAATAAAAAGAGGATCCTGAAAACTTCCGGTGAGAAGGAAACAGCCTGCAGCAGAGGAACAAGAACATGAGTGCGGGGAGACAGTGGGCTCTTGATGCAGTTTGTGTCTCCGACAGGGCACTGGCTTCTGAGCAGGGACTGGATGAGAGGCCATCGATAACCAGGTCTAACATGGTATAGACAAACGAGCGGTGCATAAGATAGGAGGGGAGGGAGCCCAGGTGGACTGGAGAGAACTTTTGTGGGGGGAGCGGGAAAATCATCAGAACTTGATAGTTTCGGTCTGGGGATACTGAGGCCGCTTAAGCAGTGACACCATGCGCTGACATGAAGAGCTCGGAGGACGGTCAGGCTGGAGAGGTCTGGCACAACGAGAGCTTTATGATTACTTCTATTCTAGTATTTCCAAGGAGACGCTGAACACATGGTTGGATATTCAGGTCTGCAGCTCAGGGTGGGACGGCTACAGGTGCCATTTTAAATGCCTGGTCTACACATGGCCTTGCCTGAAGACATCCCACTTCTTACGTATCACAAATAGACAATGACTTCATGAAAAGGGGGCACGCAAAACATAACTTCCAAAACTGCAGCACCTTTGAAAGCTATTTTGAGCAGGGCATGGTGGCAAATGCCTATAATCCCAGCACCTAAGAGACCGAGACAGAACGACTATAGGTTCAAGGCCAGCCTGGGCTGCATAGTGAGTTTCTGGCTTGCCCACACTGTATACTGGGACTCTGTCTTGAAAAGCCAATTAAAAAAAATTTTTTTTTCATTTTTATTTTTCAAAAATACTTTAAAACAGCTTGAGTGAGCTGTCCACGAATCCAGTGCATGTAAAATATGGGGCTCCCTGCTTCCTGTCAGGCCTCACCAAGATGCAGAGATTAGGACTCCCGAGGTCTGCTTTTCCCTTGGGGAGGTCTAGCGCCAAGTACAAGACCACGTACTGGATTACCAGTGCTAAAAACTGACAGGACTGTACATGACTTTGAAAACACAGTTCTAAGGCAGGGATGGGGCTCAGGGGTAGAGCACTCGTCTAGAAGGCATGAGGCCCTGGGTTCCAACTGTTGCACCACAAAACACGACAGAAACCCGTTCTGCCCCTTCAGCCACTCCTCACGTGTTGGGTCACAGCATCTCAACTCCGCCCTGCCACTCCTCCTCCGGGACACAAAGCACTCACCTGGATCCGAGACCGGGCCAGGTACACGTTGGACTTCCACTCGGTCTTCATCCTCCGGTACTGCGACGACTTGGAGTGGACGAACTGCTTGCTGTAGGGCGCGTTCAGCTCTCCAGTGACTGTGCTCTGGAAGGACTTGGAGGTGCTGGTGCTGTTCAAGGTGTGAGGCCTGCAGACGAGGGCAGACCAACAGGAAGACAAAAGGACAACTGAAGACACCTCTGCGCGGCGGGCAGCCAGGCCGACTCGGAGTCTCAATGACAGAGACACACGGAAAGCTGCCTAGCGGACACGGTGCGGCCTCCGAGGCGGTCGGGCACATACACAGCCAGACAGCAGGGTTTGTAAGCAGCAGACAAATCAAGCACGGAAACCACTACAACGCCTAGAAACCCTGGGCTGTACTATGTGAAGTTAAAACAAAATACCTTAACACAAACCTCTTGACATGGGCACTCATTTTAGGTTCGGAACGGGCACAACCTGTGGGGTTAACGGCAAGCGGGAGTTCCATCAGAGGGTTGCGGCCGTAGCGGAAGGTGTAGTTCTCGCATGCCTCAACCCCAGGTAGCTGGAAAGAAGCAAAATATACGGAGCGATAAGTCACCTGGCCAGGACTACAGACAATCTTGAGCTGGCCTACAGACAGCCCAAGAAGGAGCAACTTGAACATTTTTCCCAGGAACCAAATGATCTTTTAACTTATTCAACACAATCTGCCTACACTTAAATATTCTTCCTCAAACAGATTGGAGTTCAGTTTCAAAGCAGAACTTGGTAAACCCCAGCACAATCCTCCTTGAAGAAGAACTAGCGCAAAGAAATGCCAACTAAAGCACACATGTGGGCAATTTTAGGGTCTGATTAATTCAATATTCATAAACCTGTGGAGTATGTTGTTTGTTGTTAGGTGCTGTCGAGTCGGTATCTGACTCATAGCGACCCTCTGTACAACAGGGAAAACACTACTGTCAGTGCTTCTCTGCTGTTCATAGGGTTTTCAATGGCAGATTGATTTTTGGGAGTGGGTTGCCAGGTCCTTCTCCCAAGCCTGCAGCACCTGGTGTTCCCAGGCGGTCTCCCATCCAGGTACTAACCAGGCCCGGCCCTGCTTAGCTTCCGAGATCTGATGGGATCGGATGCCACAGGGCTATGGCTGCAGGCATGTGGAGTATAGTGATCCGCAATTTAGATCTTTCATCTGGATTAATGCCAGCTTATGTATTTCTGCCTACAATTTTAGAATTAAGGACAGTCAAAAGTCATTTGCACTGTTTACTTTCTTGATCATTTCTCATTTCTTTCAGATGTGATGGTGATGTGCTGAAGTCATCACTTGCACTGTCCTAGGGAGCACAGGTAGTAACTTGAGGTTGACTTGGAAAGTAATTAGTATTTTCAGGGTCTTTTCTAGAACATACTTCTTTATGACATGTATCTCTCTGTAGTCATAAAAGACATCATTTAGGTGAGGCTATTCCAAAGGAAGCAATGAGACTCATTACTCAGAGGCCCTGGGGGTTTCCTCTCCTTTTCCACAGAAAACACGCCAATGATTTCATTGTTGAAAATAATGTTTTAAGTCCCAGCAACTCAGGAGGTGGAGGCAGGAGGATCGCAAGTTCAAGGTCAGAGGCAGCCTGTGCAACTTAGTGAGATGGGGCAGCACCTCAGCGGCAGGGTGCTTGCAAAAGCATTTATAAGGTACTGGGTTCGACAACTCAGTACTGGGGAAGAAAAGAAAGAAAAGCAGGAAACAAGGAAGGAAGGAGAGAAAGAAAGCTGTTTCAAGTTGGCAAATAGC
>VMDO01011984.1:0-64255 GCA_007922755.1 Pedetes capensis | reverse complement strand
TAATATAAATTTTAAATTACAAATAAAACTTACATGCTTTGTGAAATTTTTGTTTAACATCCTGAATAGTAGATGTCTGTGTCACCTGAAAGAGGGAAATTAAATTATAAGAAAAAATTTTAATTTTCCTATAAATTTGTTTAAGAAAGAATATTTAAATATGTGTAAGATGTAAAATTATTACAAAATAGATGATTTTGTTTTTAGCTTTTCACAACCTTGACACATTCCAATCTTTAATAATGACTTCTAAAAAATATATTAGTATATAGTAATAATGGTGTTATATGATTTCAGCAAAGTTTTTATCTCTAAAACATCTGAATTTTCTGACAAAATATTTTTTCCATTTTCAAAACTCATGAGACTGTAGATTACAACATGACTTACTACACAAGAAAGTAATAGGATTCCTGCAGAGGTGTATACAGACAATAGAATAAGAAAATAAATCAAAAGATTATGACACAAATGTTGCCTATATAAAACACTGAAGTATGCTATTAAAATCTCCAACTAAATCTTCTAAATGTTGATTAAAATACATATAAGATACATTATTTATATTAAGTATATGGTTTGACCAAATTCTTGGTTCTAATATACTAAAAATAACTTAGAAAGATGAATAAAAGACATTTTATCTAAATTCAAATATTCTTGAGGATAACATTTCCATCCATTTAAAGTCATAATACTTTTTGATGCTCTGATTTTATTTATATCATATTTACAAACAATCCTCTCAACTCTGATCTCTTTGGTTTTTGAAAAATCCATCAAAATTTCCAAGCATATTTTCATGACCGTTTAAGAAAATATGTTTCCTTTCTCTGAATATAAATAGGATGTTGCTGCTGTTATCAGGTTTCTTGGATTCAGTGTCCAACTCACAGCCACTCTACCTACAACAGGAGAAAAGCTATTGTCATGCTTCTCCACTATTCAGTTGCTGATTGTTTGGGGGAGTGGGTTGCTGGATCCTTCTCCCAAACCTATAGCACCTGTGTTCACAGGTTGTCTTTCACCCAAGTACTAACCAGGTCTAACCCTGCTTAGCTTCAGACATCTGATGGGATCAGACAACACAGTGGTGGGACTGCAGGCAAAAATAGAATACTGGTGAAATACATGATGATCTAAAGTGTACTTTTTCTTCCTTTCTTCCTTTCTTTCTTTCTTTCTTTTTTTTTTTTCTACATTAATTCTCCTTATGGCTATTTTGAAAAGGTTAAATAGAAAACTGCATAAAAAGTCTAGCATGCAATAATTCCCTACACAGTTCTTATAAATATTATTGTTGTTCGGTGCCATCCAGTCAATATCTGACTGATAGCTACCTTACATACAACAAATGAAACACTATTGTGGGTGCTTCTCTGCTATTCATAGGGTTTTCAATGGCAGATTGTGTTTTGTGAATCAGTTGCCAGGTACTTCTCTCAAGCCTACAGCACCTGGTGTTCCCAGGTGGTTTGCTATCCAAGTACTAACCAGGTCTGACTCTGCTTAGCTTCGGAGATCTGAAGGGATCTGATGACACAGTTCAGGATAGCAATATTATTAGATTATACTTAATGTTTTATAATGCACTAAAAAAAGTGTAGCAATGAATAAATTCTCCCTGGTTAATAAGAATATGACCAATGGTTGAATATGCTGCTCAAAATTTTTTCTTTAATGTGTACTGTTTATTTATATGAAAGTTATAGATTTAAGCCCTACAGGATTTTAAATGTCATATGTGCCATGCTGTAGATAAAAATGACTCAAAAACATTCAATGAGTATGAAATTTTTAAATATTTTAAATACTCATGAAAATTAAATGAAAATGTTACTAAATATTTGAAAAATGGTTTATCGAGAGGATAATGTATATGTATTTACTTGCACATATTTTTCATTTTAATTTTAATTATTGACTTTTTATATGGAATTATGTTTTTTGAAGTATGTTTTAAGGGTGATCATTGTTTATCTCACTGTTACTTATTCACTCAGCTCATATATATGCTGCCTTCTCTGATAGTGTGGACTAAAACTCACATTCCATAGCATAACAGATATTTGCTCATCACTCAAGAGCCATATAAGTTTGAGAAACATCATGATTAATAATCTCTCAATTAAGATTAGGTATGTGTTCATATGGCTTTATATGAAGGCACATTATCTTATATTTCTGTGTAGTTTATCTTTCAGGACCTTGAGAATAATGGCCTAATTTAACTGTTGATTGTGCTATAATGGGTAGTATATAACATTATTCTTATATATTACATGTTGTTGTTGTTAGGTGCTGTCGAGTCGGTATCCGACTCGTAGTGACCCTCATAGGGTTTTCAATGGCTGACTGTTTCGGGATTGCCTTGGGAGTGGATTGCCAGGTCCTTCTCCCATTTGTGCGGTGCTGGGAATTGAACTCGGGACCTCAGAGACTGCAGCACAGCGCTCTACCAACTGAGCCAAATCCCAGCCCCCTTATATTACATAGCACATAAAAAACCTTTAACTTTTGTAGACATGAAAAATAAAGCTATGAGTGCAAATTCACATGAAACCAAATAAGAATGAGGCTTGTATGCTTTTCCTCAAAGCAGAATAATTAAAATTACAATGTTCTACTTTCATATACACATTTTTTCTCTAATGTGCACTTTTAAGGCCAAGATTATTTTTTGCCGAAAGAAACCTACATGTTGAATAGGATTTCATTATAAACTTTCATTAAATATTTTTCTTTTTTAAAATTTCATTTGACTTTCACATGTTAGAAGAGTGCTGATTTGAATAAATCTTTGAGAACTGCCCTTTCTAAGGGACTTTTAGACCAAAACATCAGAAAACAATTAACTACTAAATGATTTAGACATCTACTCAATTAGCCACAAAACTGTGCTTGTCTGCTTCTCAGTATGTTAGCTGTTGTACTCTAAGCACATAGAGAGGAAGCTATCATAATTAACAGAGCATATAAGACCTTTTGCTTGCTAAATTAATGTCCCAGTGGCTTCATCTGAGAGTTTATTCATAACTCCTACTTTTAAGATAGCTTTTCAACATCTTAAAAAGAACAAACTAACATTAATTTATTCATTTATATAAATCATAATTGTACAAATGGGAGGACTATTTCTATATTAAAAATCTTGCAGTCTCTTAATTAATCCATTTTTCATCAGAGGAAGTCAATCTTTAAGGAATAAGTAGACAAGATAGATGGTGTGTATTAGTTAAACCAAAAGTGTACTTCTAAATTTTAGCTGATCACTGTTGAGATTTGGCTCATTATTACTTCACCTACCATTGAAGTTGATGAACACAGAAAAAACTTTCCACATTCAAGAAAATATTTAAGGTGTGACTGAATTTGCTCCTGTGAAGGTCTATTTCACAGAAAACTTCTTTGAACTATCACGACTTTGTAAAATGATATTTTAGTCACTTTGTTAGGAACTCTGGAAAATCAGATGATATCTCCAAAATATTGTTAATCTTGCTTGTTGTTGTTGTTAGGTGCCATCGAGTCTAGTCTGACTCATAGAGACCCTCATAGGGTTTTCAATGGCTGACTGTTTTGGGATTGCCTTGGGAGTGGATTGCCAGGTCCTTCTCCCATTTTTGCAGTACTGAGAATTGAACTTGGGACCTCAGAGACTGCAGCGCAGCACTCTACCAACTGAACTAAATCCCAGCCCATTTTGTTGGTAGGTAATGTTAAATTGTAAATAAAATGTAAGTAACCAATCTATGTGAAGTACTTTTTCAAACTTTAGAATGTGTTTGCATTTTATGAAGTAGAAAGAATTTTCATAATGAATAAAATTGACAGCATATTATGGATATACAGAAATATTACTTTTCAACTTAATTTCTAATTTTTTTAGATTTTGTTTATTTTAAAAATTCAAAAAGTATAATATTAATTTTATTTCTTCATAGACTAAAATGAGTTGTTTAGATTTGAGTCCTGAATTATGCATATGCAGATATGCATATATACATATGTATACATATATACACATATCTCATTCTTGTTTCATACAAACATTTCTTAGTATATTGCAATAACATGTTGGCTAATACCAATGTGCTTTTTTGATTAAAAGATAAAAGACACAGTAAAATATACTAACCTAGAGAATCAAGATTTAAAGCTAATTCAAGAAAGTGGAAAAAAGTTTCTTTAAAATATATACCTCAAAAATTTTTAAAATATATTTATCTGAATAAATGTAAATTTAAGTATTTTTATTCTAAGTAAATTATACGAAAATTTTATTTGGAAATATAGCTTAGACTTTATTTAATACACACACATGAACATGTTAATACACATGTATATACGATATGTAATTATGTGTATACCTGCAGTCATACCACTGTGGTGTTGATCCCAAAAAATCTCTGAAGCTGAACAGGGTCGGGCCTGGCTAGTACTTGCATAGGAGACCACCCGGAACACCAGGTGCTGTAGGCTTGGGAGAAGGACCCAGCAGCCCGCTACCAAAAAACAACCAGCCATCGAAAATCCTATAAATAGCCGAGATGCACTAACAATGGTGTTTCTTCTCCTGTACATGAGGTTGCTATGAGTCAGACACAGACTTGATGGCACCTAACAACAACAACATATATGCATATAAAAGTGTAATGGGTAACTAATGAGTAATTTTGCTATATATAACTTTTTTACCTCTTTAAAGGTTTTGTCTTTTGTTATGTGCTGAAAACTTGACCATCCATCCATGATAGATAATATTTGTGCAGGTTTTTAGAATTTACATTGCATTTAGATTGACAAACATAATTTAAGCCCCAAGTGGTAGTACATGGCTATAATCCTAGCACTCAGGAGGCTGAGTCCTTAGGATCATAAGGTTGAGGACAGACTGGGCTACATAGACAGATCCTGTGAAAAAAATATTATTCTAATCCAGCAGGTGGGAAGGGTCTATGACTCAAGAAAAGTTGGAATATATTTGTTTAGTTTTGTTTTTAAATAGGATTTATTCTCAAGACCAGTTTTACATTTAAAGCAACAGTGAACAAAAGGTATAGAGATTTCCTTTGTACCTCTTCCCCAACACATGCACAACCTCTCAAATAATCAAAATCCCTTTCTAGAGGGGTGCATTTGTTACATTCAAGGAAACAACACTGTCACATTATCATCACCCAAAGTGCATAGCTTGCATTAGGGTTGTGTCTAGTTCCTATACAGACTATGTTGTTGGTGTTAGGTGCCGCCCAGTCGTGTCCAACTCATAGCGACCATCATAGGGTTTTCAATGGCTGACTGTTTTGGGATTGCCTGGGGAGTGAATTGCCAAGTCCTTCACACAGTACAGACTATGGAGTTACAGAAATTGATAAGAACATGCATCTGACATTGTAGTATTTTGCCAGGTATTTTCACTGTCTTAAAAATAGCTGATACTTCTCTCATTCAATATCACTAGGTAATCCCATATCCTAGTCTCCACTTATTTTCCTGGCAGCCACCAATCAATCATTATCTCATAAACATTACTTTTTCCAGAGGATCATATAGTGAGAATCATACAGTATATAGTTTTTAGATTCTTTGACTTATTAATATACACTTATATTTCTTCTATGATTTTTCATAGATTAATAGCCTGTTTCTTTTTAATGTTAAATAATATTGGTTTCACCACAATGTACTGCTCTATTTTCCTACTAATGAATATGTTTGTTGTTTGCAAGTTCTGACAATTGTGAATAGAGCCATTATAAACATCTGTGCAGAAGTTTTTGTTTGGAAATAAATTTTCAATTCCTTTGAGTGTGCTGAATGGAGAATATGGTTAGATCATATTAAGTATTGTAAGAAACAGTCAAACTGTCTTCAAAAGTGGCTTTATCACTTCACATTCCCATCATAAATTAATCCAAGTTCCTTTTCCTGCACAATCTCCCATCATTTGATATTGTCAGTGTTCTAGATTTTGTTTATTTTAATAGGTGTGCAGTGGTATGTCATTGTTGTTTTAATTCACAATTTCCTAATAACATATGTGGACCATCTTTTCATATATTCATTGGAAATCTACATAGGTCCTTTGCTGAAGTGTCTGTTAAAGGTCTTTGGCCCATTTTTTAATCTGGTGGTTTTCTCATTGTAGACCTTTAAGAGTTATTTGTATATTCTGAAAAAATTTTTTTCATATATGCATTTTACAAACATTTTCTCTTTGTTCTTGACTTGCCTTATTGTTATTTTAGGCAAGGTGCTTTAAAGAATAGGTGTTTTTAATTTTAATGAAGTCTAGCAATACTTTCTTTTATAAATTGTTCATTCTTTACATATATAAAAGCCATCACAATGCCACACGTGGTGGTGGTACACATGTGTAATCCCAGTGACTAGGGAGGCTGAAGCAGGAGGATTGGGAGTTCATAGCAAAAGCCAGCCTGCATAATTTAGCAAGACCCTGACTCCAAATAAAAAATAAAAATGTGCTTGAGATGCAGCCCAGTGGTAGACTACTTGCAAAGTATAAGCAAGGCCTTGGATTCAACCTTCAAGTACAGAGGAAAATGACAAAGAAAGAGAGAAGAGAGAGGAGAGAGGAGAGAGAAGAGAGAGAGAGAGAGAGACAGAGAGAGACAGAGACAGAGAGAGACAGAGAGATATTGAGAAAGGCCATCATCAAATGCAAGTCCATCTAGATTTTTCCCCCATATGTCATGTCATTTTTCATTCTACATTCAGTCCTAGGATCCATTTTGAGTTAATTATTATGTATAGGGTAAAATGTACCTAAACATTTTTGGACATGAATGTGTATTCAGCACCATTTATTGTAAAATTGTCCATATTCTGTTGCATAGCCTTTGCTCATTTGTGAAAGATCAATTGAATGTAGATATGTACGAGGTCTGGAGGTGTCACTTAGGGGTGGAGTGTTTGCCTTGTGTGTAGTAGCGCATGGGTTCAATCTTCAGCATTAAAAAGATAAAACAAACAAAGGAAAGGAATAAAACCCAACCAACCTGCAAAACAACAACAAAAACTACTCAAAAATACACAGTGCAGGTTAACTGAATTTCATGAAAAAAACAAGAAAGAAAAAACAAAAGAAAAGAATGAAAAAAAAAATATATATATATATGTAGCTTATTCCCTTGATAAGTCAATGTGACCCCCTACTAACACACACGACAGCCATCAGGAAATGAGTTATTATAGTCAGTTTTTCAATAAAATAGTATTTATCTAATTTTTAAGCATTGATTTTTTGTTTGTGCAGTACTTGGGAGTTGAATCCAGAGCCTGCATATACTTTTGCAAGTGCTCTACCATGAGGCTTCACCCCCAGCCCATTTTAAATTTTTTATTTTGAGCCAAGGACTCACTAAGTCACTCAGGCTGCCTCTTGCCTTGAACTTGGGATCCTCCTGTGTCTGCCTCCGGACTCATGGAGATTACACAGTCAAGCACGACTATGCCCAGCTATCACCAATTTTATTTTATTTTATTTTATTATTTTATTTTATTTTATTTTATTTTGTGGTACTGGGTGTTGAACCCAGGGCATCGTGCCTGCATGTTTTGTAAGTGCTGGACCACTGAGCTGCTCGCTCGGCCAATTTTTTTTTTACTTTTTTGAGACAGGGTCTCGCTAAATTACGCAGACTGCCTATGGTCTCGTACTTGTGATCCTCCTGCCTCCGCCTCCCGAGCTGCTGGGATTAGAGGCGTGCGCCACTGCGCCCAGCAGCATCAAGTATTTTAATGCACTCATTTTGAATATTCTTCTCCCTAAAATGTATCATATTTCTTACCTTATTTTAAGGATTAGCATAATTTAAATTGTTCTTGGAAACCAAAGATCTTTGTCAAGTTAGCGAATTTTAACAAATATTTGTTCTAATCCTGATCACCATTTCTTTAGGAAGTGATGCTAACTGATGCTGGACACTGTGTTTTTGTCTTTCTTTGACCAATGGAATATGAGCAGGAGAGATAATATTTCTATTTCAAGCCTTAAACCTTGAGATGCATTAGGTGTTTACACATTTCTGTCTAGGAGCTACCAACTTCTACCAAACTACACATATATTCTGAAAGCTACTGGTCCTTATTTCTTGGAGATGCCCCTGCCCTTGCCTGTTGCAAATGACACTAATTTTTCTGCATTAGAAAATAGGAAGTTGAGAGTGTTTCAACTAAACAACAACAAAAAATAATCAAATTTAGATGAAAAACTAAGGTTCCTGACATGGCTAAAGTTATTTAACTTACACTCATTAATTTTAAATTAAATATTTTGGTTACAAAGAGCCTTTCTTTATGCTCACAGATTTATAATTGTTCAGATATTTATTGTCCTTCCCTGTTCATGCCTCCAAGAGGTACTAATTATTTTCTTCATGTGTTGAACTCAGTCATAGTCATTGACTTGATTGTCCTGTGAAATCTGAGAAAGAATTATACATTTATTGTACAAGAAGAACCATCATGAAGTTCATCATCTCTTTGTTCTCTCTGCCTGGAAAGTGACAATGATAAGATATGAACTGCTAATCAATTTGGTTTAAAAGAAAGAGAGCTCAGAGTACAACCATAGTTCATCTACATCGGGCACAACACATAAGCCTGCATTAAACTTTGTTGTAAATTATTATTGATTATATTGAGACATTAGTGTAAGCTGAGAGATACTCTTATTTATTGAATGATGTGTATGAGTGAGCTAATTTTTAAAAGACAACTAGATTAACTCTATTGATGTAAAGGGAACTCATATCCTATAATCTTGATAGAGACATATTTAGAATTAATTTTGAAACTTAATTTTAAAAGGTTACTTCAAATATTGAAGTGATAGTCATACAATTTTCAAGTTTATGTCATAGGTTTTAAAGTAGGGAGGAAAATAAACTATAGAAAGTTGCTATCATTTATGGATTATTTGACATCAAACCACAGAGATAGAGGTAAGAATTATGTATGCAACATTGGCTAAATGCTGTCAGAAATGATACACATGTTACAAACTTAACTGAGTGTACTGCATGCTCACAAAACAATTCATTTTCAACAACTAAATAACATCAAAATAATTTTCATCACAGAGAAGAGAGAATGTATTATTTTAATATGCCTAAAATTCAGAAAATGCTTGCCTATTAACTGATCTCTGAGTCTTCAACAAATGCCTCACGTTATTTTGGTCAACTTGTGTAAACATAAGTTATTCTTTACCTAGGAAGCTAACCTTATTAATTCCCGTGACATTTAATGTCACGTGTTTTCGTACTTATGAATGCATACCTTCGGCACCTGAAAACTTACTGTTACAAATGAATGTTTAACATGTGTGCATGGATGCCTCACTGTATTCTCAAAATTAAACTGAACATTATGTGTTAAGCCAAGAAATACTTCTGCTCCACTAATGACCTCAATGTTCCACAATTTTCAAGCCAGAATCATTACATTCAACATGATAATTCACCTTCATCATCTGAGAAATTTCATAATTCCATTGATTCAGTTTCATGTGTTTATAATAAGCCCAATTCTGTGGAATTTTTTCATGATTACCTACTAGAAATTTTAGCACATATTAGGCACTCAGTTAACATCCACTGGATAGATAGAATACATAATATCACCCATTTATTAAGCCAGGCACGGTGTCGCACGCCTGTAATCCCAGCGGCTCGGGAGGTGGAACCAGGAGGATTGCAAATTCGAGATAGGAGGAGTCTGCATAACTTAGCGAGACCCTGTTTCAAAAAGTAAAAAAAATGGGCTGGGTGTACAGCTCAGTGGTCCAGCACTTGCAAAGCATGCAAGTGGGAGGCCCCGGATTCAATCTCTAGTACAGCAAATAATAAATAAATAAATAAATAAATAAATAAATAAATAAATAAATATCACCCATTTATTGAATTACCTTATGTGACTAGCAAATTATTTTTATAAACATGTTGTATAGTTTTAAATGAAAGACTTGTGACACTGATATGCATACACACATTTAAAAAGAAATATTTGGCAATGATATGGGAAACTACTCCTTTTCTTCATTATTGATTTTATGATGATTACAGGATAGTTAATAATGAATTGACAAAAGTTTCAGTGAAACTTATCTTTACTTAAGATTAATTCAAGTTAAAGTGAATGTACCTGCTATAATAATCTAGGTTATAGTGTAAAACTCAGTGGTTTTCAACAATTGATGTTTATTTCCACATGCAACGCATGCACATCAGACCGGCTCATGGAAATACTCTGCCTTTTCTGCAGTTTATAATCTGTACTGAGAAAGCAGACATCATCAACATTATCAATTTATAAGGTAGAGTTTTTTTATTTTTAAAGGTGGTGAAATTTGCTTTCTTATAGTAATAAACACATCTTCCAACTGCATTTCATAGAATGAAATATATTACTTCAGGGATAGGCAAGTTTAATTCCACCATGTTTGTATGTGACAAAAAGTTAAAAAATCTTAAGAAAAATGCTGATAGTTGTACAGTATATCATCTGATCATCAAAAATTTGACTCAATATGCATTACATTTTCAAAGTACATAGCACATATCCTATGGAAGCAGTGCAAATTTTCTTCTAACCAGGGCATCAAGCTCAAAGTCCTGACTCTAAATGATCTGACATATACATCCCAGATTATCTGCTCTCCTAGAGGTCTCTTCTTCTCCATTGATGTTTGGGACTTTAATACTCATAAAGTTACAGTATTTATTAGTCCAAGCAGATAAATATTTTGATAGAAACCTTCAAGCTCTTTTTTCATTTATTTACTTTCATCTATTTGTGCTGATTTTTATTATGGGAGCTCATTTCTCCTCAAATGCTTTTCCAAAAGCATCCAGTAGTAACCCACAGGCAGTATCAATTCTTTCTCTTCCCTTGTTCTGCAGATCAGTAACTTTATTAGATAGATGCTATACCAAAATAATTTACTATTTTTGTTGTTGTTAGGTGCCACTGAGTCAGGTTCAACTCATAGTGACCCTCATAGGGTTTTCAATGTTTGATTGTTTCAGGATTGTTCTGGGAATAGACTGCCATGTCCTTCTCCCATTATAATTTACTATAGGCAAGACATTTTGCAATTATTTTACTTAAATTTTTACCTGTTCATATTATAATGCTTTCCTCACTTTCCTCACTGCTACATGATTTAAGCCTGCCGCCGTAGGACAAAGGTGGATGATCCCGAAAGATCTCAGAAGCTAAGCAGAGTTGGACCTTGTTAGTACTTGGATGGGAGACTACCTGGGAACACCAGGTACCCTAAGACTGGGAGAAGGACCCGACAACCCACTCCCAAAAATCAATCTGCCATTGAAAACCCTATGAGTAGCAAAGAAGCACTGACAATAGTGTTTCCTTTGTTGCACATAGGGTCTCTAGGAGTCAGACACTGACTCAACGGCACCTAATAAAAACATTAACAGTATTTATTATTACATCACTATCACATTCCTATTATTAAGTCATGCTTGGTTCACATACTCCAAAATCAGATTCTCCAACAATAAAATATGATGTGTTGATCATGCTACATACCGATCAACAGGTTCACTCACTTGCTAGTATCACAATCTGGGACACAAACTGAAAGTACACCTACCACCACGTGCATTGCTCGCATTTGAAATAGAAGGAAAGAAAAACATTCCAAATTTTTCTTGACTGAAATCATAAGCTACAATGACAAATGTCACTGTCTTTCATACTTTCTTGTTTTCAAAAGGACAACACATGACCACATCTAACTCTAAATGTATATGAAATGGATCTTTTTGTTGCTCTTGTTGTTTGGCCTGCAAAGGTTGGATGTATTTAGGTTTTCTATGTTCATGGGAAAAGAAATATTGATCTTCATTCACACATTACAAGTGCACAGTCACAGAAATTTCTGGATGGGGAGTTTACTTTTAAAAATTATCATGCATTAATTTTATAAATTATTCTTTATACAAAAGATTAAACTATTCTCCTAAGATATTGGAAAATGGAAAAAATGAGGATATTTTAGTTCATTAAAAAATATCATTAGCCAGGCTGAGTGGCACATATCTTTAATCCCAGAGACTTGGAAGATGGAGGTAAGAGGATCACATGTTTATGGCCAGAGAAAGCATGTGTAACTTTGGGAGACACTGTCTCAAGGCAAAAAATAATAATAAATAAGTTAGGGGTTTCAGCTCAGTGGTAGAGTGCTTGCAAAATACTCTGGGTTCAGCCCGCAGTACAGAAAAAAAACTTTTAATAACCTTTCTGTCTGACCTATTATCTATAGTTTTCCAATCTATCCTTATTTGTTGAGTGGATATTCTAGTTCATATTTGGAGGATTTGTTTAATGTCATTATGTAAAATGACTTTGAATTTTTATTTAATTAAGTCCATTCACCATAGTACTAGATAAAGCCATTATAGATTGCCATGAAGTATTATAATCTCATTTCATTGTTATCCTGTAAAGAAGTCCAATATATGATACGATTTCAGTGAGAGAAAATAAACCAGTAATGTTTCAGTGATTTTTGTTACTAAGCATTGGAGTTAAATCTGTGCAAGGTGGATTTCACATAGGAGACAATGATATTTTAAGCAGGCAAATTTTCTGATATAATGCTATGGTTGGAAAATTCAGAATCTTCTAGAATAATGCTATGGTTGGAAAATTCAGAATCTTCTAGAGTGGGAGGATAGGATGTGAAATATAATTCAGTTTTCCTTCCATAAAAAAGTATATTTCCTTGATAAAAACATTTTTCTCTTGAGAAAAACAGAAGAAAATTTTCAACTCATTTGATGTTAAAAATATATAATAGGTTATTTTGTTATATGATGTATAATGTTACTTCCACTGCTAACACGGCCATGTATAATGACCACAAAATTGTCATTGCAATATTAATAAATATTCATTTCTTGCTGCAGTATGGCAGGCAACTTAGCCTCTTCTCCTCATGGTACGTAACCAGTAACCATTATGATAATACCATTCTCCTTGTTGTGAATCTAGCTCATTTTTAAAAATAACTTTTATCAATCTCATTTGAAAGTAACAAAATTAATCTGTACTACTGGATTCATGAGTGTATTTATCCCATAAGCTTAAATATACAAAGGTTAATCACATAATTTATAGTTGAAACCAAGAATGTTTTAACTCCAAAAGAAGTGTTATCCATAAATACACCAGGAAACAGTGATAAACAAATTATAATGGTAAGGAATTTTAACTCTATTCTCCTGGACAGGAAGTTTATGAATTGAATGTAGACTCTTAAAGATCCTGCATGTTATTGAAACCTATAATTTACATTGATTTCCCTGCTTAATGTATATTATATGCTATTTCTTATCACTTGGATAGATATGTTTTTAAATTAAGAAGTGAATTTGCTAGCTAATTATGTATGATAATTAAAATATTCTCACAATTTTTGTGCTGTTTTAAAGTAATATATGATAGAAAATTTTTACTGGGAACCAGTAATAATGCTAGCAATAATAACTAACATTGGATATTTAGTGAGTCTAATACTATTCTAATAACTTTATCCTTATTAAATAATTTAATTCATATATTGATATGTCTTATGGTTTATTATTATTTTCCTTTTTATGTATGAGAAAACTTTGACTCAAAGTAGGTAAATAATTTACCAATGTCACATAGCTAGCAAGCTGAAAAGGTGAAATTTGGATGTGAGTAGCTTGGTTCCAAGGTTTGCCCTTAACCACTACACGGCATTATACAGCAGGGGAGTGTGGAATTGGAGTGGATGGTGCAGGGAAATTTATTGATCACATCCTGTTTGCAGGCACTTTTTTAGTATCTATACAAAGAGACACTTCATCAGCATAAACAACTTGTGAAATAGGTGACTATGTGTCTCTTTAAAAGACTGAAAATATTATCCTGAAATTATACAGTTGATTTAATGGAGATAATAAAAATCTTTGAAGGCTAGAAGTTTTAGCCAATTTGCATTGTAATACTTAAACTATAGTATACATGGACCACTAACATAAGTTATAGAAATTCTTTTATCAAAATTATCCTTAAGAAGAAATTTCATTATCAGAAATGCTTATTGAAAAATAAAAACCAACAAATAAATAATGACTTTACATTTCATAATTAAAAAAGTTATTTCACTTCTTATTTTGAAATGAATCTTATTTTATTTCAGCAATCAGAACTTGTTTTAACTCAGAATTGTGATTTTTCTTGCTATTTATATTCTTATTATCTCAAGAATATAAAAAAAATTGCCCATAAGAATAGCTCTTAAGGTAAAGGAAGTTTATCAAGAAATTTAGAGAGATTTTGAAATTTTTCTATGTACAGAGAAGGAGCAGCATATCATCTGAATTATTGCCTTAGCATTCTGTGTTAAAGTCCTGATTAAATTAACTTCAGATTATAACTGGTTTCATTAAATAAAGTTTATGAGAAGACATAATAAATCTGTATTCAATGGTGCATTGACCACTATTGACAAGTGAAGGGCTCATTTAGGCAGTTAGTAATACATCAAATATTTTGCTAAAAGAAATTACTAATTACATTGCACTATGATTTCCAAAAGGTCAAATAATTAATAATTGCAAAGTTAGAAGCCTCCAAATGTGAAGTTATATTAAATGTTTGTTTCAAAGACTTTAAAAATATACAATGGAAAATCCTAAAAGGCAATGAGACAGAAGCACAAAGAATAATTTTTTCTGTTTTCACACAATGACAATAGAATGAAGAGTTCACAAGATAGTAGAAGTACAGCATTCATTGATTTAAGAGTAAGAACAATTCTCAAATATAATATGTTATCTAGATGTAGCTGACAGTTCAAAATAAATCTACCTAGAAGAGAACTAACTTCTGACAGAGGAGAAGAGAATGTGACATTAACAGGTTTTATATGGTGACAGACAGGTGGGCTCAGGTTACACACTTAATCTCTGAAGAGCAAAAGGGATTTAAAATGATATGATGACTTTCAGTTTTAAAATCCACTAATAAAATATAATCTATTAATGGTGTGAAGCCTACGAAGATTGCACACTTAAAATTCTTTAGTGGGTAAGGGAAGAATTTTGGCATTCCTTTCTAAACTCTTCTGAGGTGTCTCTGCAGCATTATATCTTCACTTGAAAGACCAAGGATATAAAGCACTTACAGGAGACTGTTTCTGCTTTGGGAGATTGACCTTTACTGTCAGAGATATCCCCATCGCCATGACGCTCCTTCTGTGTACTGGGACTGGCTTTAACTGGAAGAGATTCCTAACGCTACTCTTAATTTCTATGATAGTAAAGAAAACTAACATCTGGGCTCTCAGCATCTTGCTGTTTTAATTTCTGTTATGTTGTTTTGTGTAGGGCTATTTACATGTGATCACTCTTTACAATAATATGAATATTTAAGAGCAAAAACCCTCTTTGGTTTGATTTAGTCTGACTTTTATGGTGGTGTTGCCAGGGTCTATTACAGTGGTAGGAGCTGGAATGTGTTCAATGTGTATTCTTCCTTGGTATTTATGGGAAATTGATTCCAATATCCCTTGCAGACACTAAAATCCATGAATTCCCCATTCCTTATAAGAAATGGCAAAATATTTGCAAATATCCGACTCACCTCCTCCTGTATACTTTAATCGTCTTTTGGTTACTTATCATACCTAAAGTAATGCAAATTCTATGTAAGTGTTACACTGTAGTTTTTAGGGAATTGCACTGAGACTGTAAAATGTCTGTAGATGCTCAGTATGGATACATTATTTTCTTTTAATATATTCAATCTGCAGTTGGCTAGCTCAATGGATGTTGAACCCATGAATAGGAGATTGACTGTATGGTGAAGAAAGAACAAATAGAAGGAAGCAGGGGAGGGAAGAAAAAAAGGGAGGGAAATAGTATTCTAAGATTAGGCCACAGAGGAGTACTATTGTAGATACTTGGTAATAATCAATTTGATAAACTTTAGAGGTAATATCATTTTCAAACAATACTTGCCCTTTTCAATTCTTATCATGAAATTATATACATAGCATATTTTCACACTAGAAAGGAATACGTGATGTAAATATAAGTAAATCTGGGGTTACTCACAATAATGTATAATTGGGACAATGTGGAGCTCAGACTCAGTACAAAAATTCTCACAAAAATAAATTTAATTAATTGTATTTTTCTAATGATGCAAAGGGCTGGGATTTAGCTCAGTTGGTAGAGTGCTCCGCTGCAGTCTCTGAGGTTCTGAGTTCAATTCCCAGCACCACAAAAATGGGAGAAGGGCCTGGTAGTCCACTCTCAAGGCAATCCCGAAACAATCAGCCATTGAAAACCCTATGAGGGTCGCTATGAGTCAGATACTGACTCGATGGCACCTAATGATGCAAAAGTAGGACCGCTGAGAGCACAGATTTGTGTCCAGAAATATATTGTGTAAATGAATGACTTTAGTTATAATGTGGTAAAACTATCAGTGTCTACTTGCTGTGTCTTTTCCCCTTTAGACCTCTTCAATTCTTTAGATAATTTAAGGTATGAAGTAAAGGAATTTCACATAAGTTATTGCTCATTTATTAATTGTCAGCTTCGTGAAGAAAGTGTACAAGCAACCAAAATTATTGTTAGATAATTTTCTGCACAAAGACTAATGAAAAGAGATGATTAAGAAAATCATAAGGGTTGATGGAACCCTCATGAATGAGGATAGTTACCTTTTTATGTTTTCAATTGATATTTTCAACGTATAACTTAATGGGTTCATTATGACATTTCCCTACATGAATATTATTGCACATTTCTCATCTTACGTTTACCCTTACCTTCTCATAACCCCTCACTCCTATCCCCACTTTTCTCATTAATCATCCCCATTCTACTTGCATGTCTTTTTTGAGTAAATTTATCTCCTGACAAAATTTGCTAATCTCTTCTTCCAGGTAAGCACACAGAATGGTCATCTATTTATGCACAAAGAAACAAGATCTCACTAGCCACTGAATCTGTTGAAACTTTGATTTTGGACTTCCCAACCTAGAGTATTGTGAAAAATAAATGTTCTCTAAACCCCTCTGCTCATGGGTTGGGAACAAATATTATAGAAATGTCTATACTACCAAAAGCAATTTACAGATTTAATGCAATCCCCATTGAAATTCCAATGACATACTTTGCAGAAATAGAAAAATAATCCAAAAATTTATAAGGAAACTCAAAAGACCACATATAGACAAAACGCTGTTAACATGCAAAACTAGTGCAGGTGGGATCACAAACCCAGACTTCAAACTATATAGCAGGGCTATAGTAGCAAAAATGGCTTGGTACTGGCACAAAAATACTCCGAAAGACCAATGGGACAGAATTGAGGACCCAGAGACTCATCAATGGATCTATAGCCATCTGATCTTTGACAAAAGAGTTAAGCATGCAAATTGGAGTAAAGATAGCCTCTTCAACCAATAGTACTGGGAAACTTGGATTTCCACCTGCAGAAAAATGAAAACTGACCTGAACCTCTCAATTTACATGTGAGATAATTTGAAATGAATGAAAGACCTCAACATAAAACCATGAAGCCTAAAATTATAAGAAGAAAAGATAGGCAGCATGCTCCAATACATAGGCATATGAAATTAATTCCTTAATAAGACTCAAATTACTCAGTAAATTGCACCAAGAATAGACAAATGGGTTTACATGAAATTAAAAAGCTTCTGATCAGCAAAGGAAACAATCAACAGAGTTATGGAAGAGCCCAATGAGGAGAAAATCTTTGCATCCTACACATCTGACAAAGGAGTACTTTCTAGAATTTACAAAGAACTCAAGAAAGTAAATCCCAAGACAACAAATAATCCAATATCCCAGTGGGCAAAGGAACTGAACAGGCAGCTCTCAAATGAAGAAGTTCATAAGGATGTGATGCACATGAAAAAAAGGACAGTATCCCTAGCCATTAGGGAAATGGAAATCAAAACAGCTCCGGGATACCACCTAACTCCAGTAAGAATGGCCAAGGTGAAGAAAATAAATAACAAATGTTGGAGAGGTTGTGGAGAAAAAGGAATCCTATTACACTGTTGATTTGATTATAAATTGGTTCAACCACTTTGGAAATCAGTAAAGGATTTCAAAAAACTAAAAATAGAACTGCCATATGACCCAGGTCTACCATTACTGGGAATATATCCAGAGGTAGATGAGTCCTCATACCACAGAGACACCTGCATCTCCACATTCCTTGCAGCACTTTTCACAATGGCAAGGATATGGAACCAACCAAGGTACTCATCAACAGAAAATGGATTAAAAAAACTGTGGTACATATATATAATGAAATCCTACTCAGCAATAAAAAAAAATGAAGTAATGTCATTTGCAACAAAATGGATGGAACTGGAGAACATCATCTTAAGCAAATGAACAGAAGCCCAAAGAGAAAAATATTATATGTTCTCGTTCATATGTGGGAGTTCAATCATACTTAAAGAAAGAAAAAACCCTATACATAAATTGATATATATGATGCACAATTAAAATTAATAAACAAGGGACAATACAAAGAGTAGAAAGCAGGAAGGAGGGAACTAACAGAGGGAAGCAAAGATCGTGGAAAGTGAGATGGGGAGGATGGGGTCTGTGTGGAAGGATGGAGGGGGAGAGAACAATCTCAGTGTAAACAGTGCAACTTCATGAGTACTTTGGTAAAATAGGGCAGTATAACACAAACATGAGTTTCACTACATATTAATCATAAGGCTCTATAAAACTTGTGGGTTGATAAAAACCTTGTGGGTTGATAAAAGTGTTGCTAGAAGTGATGTAAAGGATGCATAGTGGAAAAAGTCAATTCTGTATTACTCTGTTCCACATCATCACTTACTAACAAAGGGAAATAAAAAGGAAATAGATGATTATCATTTTCACAAAAACATTCAGTATATGATAATTTTCTTATAACAGGCTAGGCTAAATAAAACAAGGGCTGGGATTTAGCTCAGTTGGTAGAGCACTGCACTGCAGTCTCTGAGGTCCCAAGTTCAATTCCCAGCACCACAAACATGGGAGAAGGAGCTGGCAATCCACTCCCAAGGCAATCCCAAAACTGTCAGCCATTGAAAACCCTATGAGGGTCACTATGAGTCGGATACCAACTTGACAGCACCTAACAACAACAAATAAAACAAATGGTTACTGTGCAATAAAATTCTAAATTTGAATTGAAAAATGTGTGTGTTTGTATGTGTGTATGCATTTCTTTAAAGGTTCAAGTATATTCTAAGGATGTTCACAAAGCCCGTGTGGAGGCACATGCCTGCAATCCCAGCCCTTTGGCAGCTGAGGTAAGAGGATCAATGAGAATTCAAGACTAGCCTGGTCTACATAGTATGTTCCAGAACTACCTGGGCTACAAACTGAGACCTTGTCTCAAACAAACAAAACAACAAACAAAAACCCCAAAACCTAAGGATTTGCACAAGGATTTATGTTTACTTTAAATTATTTATACTTATTCCCAAAGATTATAGACACACAGAAAAGAAAATATAGTTATTTATCTTTAGTTTATCTATTATAGTATGAAAATATATTATAACTTTAGTTCATTTGCTGTTCTTTTTAGATGCCCTTGAGTCATATGTGACTCATAGCGACCCTCATTGTGTTTTCAGTGGGTGATTGTTTTGGGATTGTTTTCGGGAGTGGATTGCCACATCCTTCTCCTGTTTTTGCATTGGTGAGGATCAAACTCAGGTCCTCAGAAAGTGTGGAGTGATGCTCTACCAACTGAGCTAAACCTTAGCCCACAGTTCTCTAATATATTTAATAGATGTGAAATTTTTGTTTGATTATAACATTTATAAATATTAATTCTTTAGATATATTTGATATTATTCAATGTTCCATACCATAACCATCTCTTTGGAGAAATTTCTTATGCAAAGTGATATTTTTCTGATACTACTAGTGGCATGTATGTCAATGTAATGTCAGGGAAATGAATTAAAGACCTTCCCCAATGTCATAAACTATTTAAACGTGAAAGAAGATTGAGTATAGGCAAAGCATAAATAGTTTCCAATATATTATGTCTCTCCTAGGTGTGGCAATCCTGAACATGCTCCCAAAAGATTTGCTTTACAGTTTTACTGAGTTGTCTTTAGACTTCTACTGCCTATCCTGTCTTTCATGTAGTTGTTAAATTAAATCTTCACAAGGCCTTCCTTAATTAATGAGAGAAGCATCTATGTGTATTAACAAGGAATGCAAGCCCTCTCTCATCAGTTCCAAACACATCATTTTATTCTGTTTGCTCCATTCTGCAACATCATATCACAGTCTTAATTACATCCAGCCAAGAACCTTGCTCATTACTTTCCCACCTTTTTACCTTTAATATGCTATATCTGCTTCCTGTATGCTCTTTCCATACCAGCCAGGCTAATGTGTTGTACTGTATATACTTTTAAGATCTGTTAAATGTCTTCTTCAGCAAAATAATTATTTGGTTCCCATGCTCATGCCTAAAATTCTATTAGACAAAAGAATTATTTCCCTATGTCTCAGTATGACTTATATTAAACTTGCATATGCTATGTGCCATACTGAAACTTGATTTAAAATGTGCAATTTTTCTTTTCAAGTAGATTCATATATCTTTGGGTGAGAGAATGTATTGATTTTCTCTCTCTGTAATCTAAATTTGCATGGAGAAGCTGCTTGCATAATCTGAATAGCAGAGAAGGCAGAGCCTTCTCACCTTTATATGTCTATCTTGGATATAAACTCTACTTCACCACTATTTTCCCTTTATAGGCATGTTATGTAAGCATTTTGCCCTCTTCAACATATGCTTTCAACTACTAACATTCTCCATTTAGTCTTCACTTAATAGGAAACAGGCTTTCATTTAATTACACAATATTTTCCACTTAATTTTCTTTACTTAATTGGTAGCATTTCTCTTTTTTTAACCCCGTTTTTCCAGGCTTACTTTAGTTAAGCAGACCATTTTCAAAGAATTTTTTTTCACTTTTGATTGCTCTAAAAATTTAAGTCATTTTACCAATAAGTATTTTTTAATGTATAAAGCAACCCATTGAGAATCATTAATTTAACTTGCCTCTCAAGAGAATGAGATCTTTGGAATAAAATCCAAATGGATCATTGAAAAGACATGCTCTAATTTTACACCTAAGATGTATTTATTGCACAATAACACTTAAATCACTACATTTGTTAGTTTGAATCATGGAAATACGAGGAAGGGCAATTTTGTGTTATCTACCTATTTCTCCATCTATATAGGAAATAATAGAGCTTATTTCTGTTTTTTATGGACTGATACATTGTAAAATACAGTGAAAAGAAATGCATAAAAATTAAATACTGACATACCAAATATAAACCTCATATCATCATCATTATTATTAGATTGAACAAGAAAAAAGTTACTATTTCAAATTGCTATGTAGTTTAGAAATGCACATTAGTAACTACTGGATTATATAAAGGATATAATGGATGTTTGAATTGGCTGTTACTATCTACAACAGATATGTCATTTCAATTGGGCCATGCAGAATGAATGTGACTTGCGCAGATTGTGACAGAAGACAATCCTGGCCGAAGAATCAAATTTGCCTCAAACTCAAAGAATGGAAATGAAGACATGTCTTCTAGGAATGACGAATGATATAGAAAACCTCAACATGGAATAATTGAAGTCAGTCCCAAAGATATAATCAAATTACATAAAAGAGAGTGAAGAGTTGAAGAAGGATGTAGGACAGGTAAGTTTTTCCAAGAATCTAGTTAACTACAAAGGAAATACTTCCAGCAAACTAAAATTTTCTCTTATTGATTATACCTCATTCTAGTCTGAATTCCCTCTGAAATCACTACTTAAAGTAGTATGATTAAAATCATCAGTAAAAACCAAAACTTTAAATACAAGAAATAGTTACAGTATTTCTTTGTGTGCCTCATTATAAATTTGACACTATTAATCTCTTCTCATTCAAATTCTTTTGCATATCATTCTGTGATACAATATTTCTCACTTCTGTTCCTCTGACATATTCTCCTTATTTTCTGATCTTCTTTATTTAATACATTTTTTTCATGGAAAGGAAAATCTAACACAATTGCCTTGGAAATTTTGTTAGTTATTTCTCTTCTTATTCATTACATTGTTCTTTACAAACTACTTCCTCCACTCCAATGACTGAGAGGAGAATCTACACTTTTTTAACTCTCCAATAAATACTTGAACCATGAATACTCTCTTAAGTAAAATCTCTTCACACTCAGATGTCCACTCGTTTCCCCTACTTGAATATCTCACCAGGGTCCCCAATGTAAAATGAAAAGAGAGCTTCCTACTGAAGTTTCTACTTGTCTGCAGGAAAAAATTTAAAAAAAACTATCCCTCAGTAAATTATTCTAGTCACAGAGCCTTGTTATTGTTGTTGTTGTTAGGTGCTGTCGAGTCGGTATCCAACTCACAGTGACCCTCTGTACAACAGGGGAAACACTATTGTCAGTGCTTCTCTGCTGTGCATAGGGTTTTCAATGGCAGATCAATTTTTGGGAGAGGGTTGCCAGATCCTTCTCCCAAGCCTACAGCTTCTGGTGTTCCCAGGCAGTCTCCAATGCAGGTACTAACCAGGCCCAACCCCGCTTAGCTTCCGAGATCTGACCGGATCTGATGCCACAGGGCTATGGCTGCAGGCACATAGCCTTGAGTTGCTCAAAACAACTCATCCATGCACCCTCCAAATCTCTCACCCTTGATAATCAAATATATTCTATTGTTTATTTCTCCTAAGTATCTATCACATATTCTACTTCTATTTGTCTTAACCAATATCCAGAACATGCAAACATCTCTCCTGTAGGGAGGCATTCTCTTCCTTTTACTTGTCATCCAAAGTTATCTTGTTTTCCCCCTCACTATGTAGATATATTGGGGCTGTGCTGCAGTCTCTGTGGTTCCCAGTTCAAGTCTCAGCACCGCAAAAATGGGAGAAGGGCCTGGCAATCCACTCCCAAGGCAATCCCGAAACAGTCAGCCATTGAAAACCCTAAGAGGATCAATATGAGTTGGCTACCGACTCGATGGCATCTAACAACAACAATGTAAATACCTTTATACCTAAAATTAATTTTACATTTGTCTTCTATAAAACAGGATAAAATCTAATAGGATAGGACTTGTATCTTTTTGAGTTAAAGGATTACCCCAAACACATAATAGAGCACTTGGACAAATATTGCAATAAGCATCAATATACAGAGTTGGAGAAAACATGAAATCTGGTCAATTCTGACTATTCTGTTTCTAAATGCATATTCTCAAGCTTATTTGTCTGTGAGGAGTTTCTAAATGGAGTATCACTACAACCTATATAATAGAAAATAGTAATGACATCTTTGCATGTTAACCACAGACATAAAAGTTTTCTTACATGATTATATATTTGAATGGATAATGTAGACCTCTTTTCATTGAATACACATAATAATCTACATTTGCTTCATAATTGTTATTAATGTATAGATTTCTAGAGCATATTCATGATATCTCTTCTTCCATTGATGTGCAATATGTATATCTTCATATGTATCATGTATCATGGTGTAAGTAAGAGATGCACATAATTTAGAATATAAGAGCAAGATATAGGATGACAAGGACTAATGCTACAAAATGGTCCTTATGAGGGGAGATGGTGATAAGGAAAACACTGGTCAATGCATACAGAATTAAAATTAGGTAGAAATTAAGGCAAATAAGTTTTAACTTTATATTACACATCGGGATGATTATAGTTAATAATAAGGTATTTGATGTTTCAAACAGGTAAAGGAGGATTTTAAATGGTCTTGGTCTCATCACAAAAAAGCATTTGAAATGAAAATATGCTAATTACACTGATTTAATGATTCCACAATGTATACACCTATGAAAATATCACAGTGTACCTATAAATACATACAATTATTGTTGTGGTTGTTTTAGGTGCCATTGAGTCAGGTCCAACTCATAGGCACCATATTTAAAATATTCAATGGCTGATTGTTTTGGGAGTGGATTGCCAAGTCCTTCTCCCTAGCCTGTAGTACCTGTACTTCTAGTGGATCTCTCATCCCGGGACTAACCAGGCCTACCCTGCTTAGCTTCCGAGATCAGATGGGATCAGATGCTAGGAGGGTATGGCTGCAGATTCATGCAATTATTATTTGTTGATTAAAAATAAAATTTAAATTTAAAATATATTGAAAGCCCTTTTTTATAAAAATGATGATTTGTGAAATAGCTACATGCTTCCTAATCATTGCAGAAAAGGAACATAATTAGTGCTGTATAAAAATTAAATTATAGTAGACATAACAGAAAAGTAGTACTTGAATAATTTTATCACCTGAGTCTAATAAAAAGTTTTTTGGATAAATATTTCTAATAGATTTCCATTTGCATTTATAAGAAATAAACCATGAATCAATTATACTATTACTTTATATTCCATATAGAAGTTTTAGATAATCTTGAAAAATAGCTTTATATACCAGTTTGGTTAAAGGCAAATCAAGATTCAGACTGAGTGAGTAAAATATTAAGATAATCAAGCAATAATTTGCAAAATTTGAATGCAGAAATCAATGTGTTTCATTTCCAGAAATAAGCCATTGCATCACATTGTGTTTCATAACATTATTGTTGTTGTTGTTAGGTGCCATCTAGTCCAGTCCAACTCATAGTGACCCTATGTACAGCAGATCAAAACACTTCCCGATTCTGTGCCAGGCACAAGATCTTATTTAAGACCATTGTTGCAGACACTATGTCAATCCATCTGGTGGAGGATATTCCTTGTTTTCTTTGACCTGCCACTCTCCCAAACATGATGTTTTTCTCCAGGCACTGATCTCTCCTGACTACATGTCCAAACCCCATACGACACAGTCTGGCCATTCTTGCTTCCAAGGAGCATTCTGGTTGCACTTCTAGGACAGATTTGTTGGTTCTTTTGGCAGTCCGTGGTATATTCATTAGATGTCTCCAGAACCATAATTCAAAAACATCAATTCTTTTTCTGCCTCTCTTGTTTAATGTCCAGGTTTCACAACCATATGATGAAACTGAAAATACCATGTCATGAGTCAGATGCACCTTCATCATCAATGTGACAGCTTTACTTTTCAATAGTCAAAAGAGATCTTTTGCCACAGCTTTTCTTAAAGCAATGAGTGTTTTGATTTCTTGACTGATGCTTCCATGGGTGTTGATTGTAGAGCCAAGCAAAGCAAAATCTTGAACAACATCAGTCTTTTCTCCATTTACTATGAGGTTGCTTACTGACCCATTTTAAGGATTTTTGTTTTGTTGATGTTTAGTCCAAACCCATATTGAAGGCTATGATCTTTGATCTTCATCAGTAAATGTTTTAAATCCTCTTCACTTTTAGCAAACAGAGTTGTGTCACCTGCATAACTCAGGTTGTTAATGAGTCTTCCTCCAATCCTGATGCTGCATTCTTCCTCATAAAGTCCACTTTCTCATATTATTTGCTCAGTATATAAATTGAAGAGATATGGTGAAAGTATATAGAGCCCTGATGCACACATTTCTCATCTTTAAACCGGGCAGTGTTTCCTTGTTCTATTGGAACAACTGCCTCTTGGCTCACATAACAGATTCCTCCTGAGTACAATTACGTGCTCTGGTATTCCCATTTTCAGAAGTGTTATCCATAATGTGTTATGATCCACAAGAGTTTTTCAATCTAATAAGTCTACATTTTCTGAGAGAAATTTAATTCAGGGGAGATAATACTAAACCAAGTATGCTGATTCCTTTGAAATTAGAGCCACATGCTGTGCTGTATAATTCCCAAGTATATCCCAAAAAGATGATGGGTGTTGGGGCTCTGTTAATTTAACCAAACATGAATATTTATTTTCATTATTGGGAGGAATGAGAAATCTTAATTTCATGCAATTTTTGACAAACCAAATTTATATTACATATTTTGTTCTTAATTCAGTATTAAAAAGACTATAAACATATGTATAATTTCTGTGTTTGAATGTTAAGTAATGCTATTTTTCATATACCTAAAAATAGAATACCTGCATCTTTATGTCTGTGGTGTCTGATGCCGTCAGATCTCAGAAGCTAAGCATGGTCAGCCCGGTTAGTACTTGGATGGGAGACCACCTGGGAACACCAGGTTCTGTAGGCTTGGGAGAAGGACTTGGCAATCCACTCCCCCCCCCAAAAAAAAAAAAAATCAGCCAATGAAAACCGTATGAATAGCAGAGAAGCACAACCAATACTGTTTCATCTGTTGCATGTAGGGTCGGTATGAGTTGGACACTGACTAGATGGCACCTAGCAACAACAACAACAACAAAAATAGAACACTGATGAGCTTTCCTCTGTTTCAAATAGAAGGGGGAGTAGATACTTTTGAAAAGAGAACCATGTTCTTAAACATGGAGGCAAGTAGAGGAAAGATGAAGATTTTTATTATTTTTGTGGAGTATGCTGTATATTGTGTTGGTGGTTTGTAACTAAGTGAAAGAAAATGTGATTTACATATTCTTTAATTCCAGAGCTTATTTCATTACATTTAGAAATATTTTGAATATTTATTTTATACTTGAAATTTCATATTGAGACACAAAGTAAAATATAAAACAAAATTTCTACCAGAATATATATTATTAAGACTCACATAGCCCACTCAGGATATTTGAAAATATTATATGTAAGTTAAGCAATATAACAAGTCATTTCCGCAGATAATCAAATATCAAGAAATAGAATTTAAATTCTGTGCATGTTGTAAAGTGTTCATAGTTTTAAAACTATTTTTATGTGTATTAACATTGTCTTTCCAAATGGTAATTAAAAATTCAAAAAATAATAACTATTTAGATGTCCTAGTGATTAAATTAAGTAGAACTTGAGAATTTGGGGTAATGGTTATCATAAATATCTCCAGTGCCTCTGTATTAAAAGCAAGGTGCACAACATTTATTTGCTGAGTTTGAAGGTTGTATCTACCATAAACTGAACATAAATTTTCTCATTTCTGCACTTTATGCCACATTTCTTCCTGTATAAAGAGGAAGGATAATAATACTTAACTCCTTTGCTGAAAATAAATATAATAGAAGTCCAAAATATTGGACCATGTCCAAGAGAAAAATTCTCATCTATTTTAATTCAAATTTCATTATCTTTTAGTTATGTTGTGCTATATTATGAGAAATAGAAGGAAGGGAATGAAGAGGAGGAGAAGAGAATGAAGTAAGAAGGAGGGGAAGAAGGAGAAGCTTAGAAGGAGGAAAAGAGGAAGAAAAAAGAAGAGGAGGGAGAGGAAGAGGAATGAAAAGAAGACACTGTGGCATACACATAAAGTTTTGAAAATAGCCAGAAGTCATTCAAAGGCTAAAGTCATTCATATTTTGCAGATGAACAAACTGAAGAACAAATATGCTAAGTATCATGTGTACAATAAATTATTAGATGTAGCAATGTCAAAAATTAATCATTCTCAAAATTTGTAAACAATTAAAGGTGTATTTTATGTGGTCTTATTATTCTATAATACTAGTAATTACTATAATAATTCCTTGATGATAACTGGTATTATTATCATTCAAAAGATTAGGGAATTATTGAGTACTTTATTGTAATTATAAGAAATTTTAGAAAGTTTTAACATAGAGAAACAAAACAAAAGAAACAGTGAAGATCAGTTTCCTTGGAGGAAAGATCAAAGGAAAGAGAAGAAGAAGATACTGGATACATTTATCAGCCCTAGCTCTTAGTGTCCTTGCCATACTCTTAAATCAATGACTTATCACTAGATAAGCTTCTGACATTTTCCAAAATAGAGGTGATACAGGGATAGTCAGCAATTGAAAATAATTCATTGTTAAATATATTAAAGTTTTTCCTATAATCTCTCACATTTTGATATCTCAGTAAACATTAAGAATGATATTTAACATTGTATTTTAAATTTCTCCATTTTTTCATTCCTAGTTTGTTGTACTAAATTAATCGTTCATGGGAAATAACTGAGTTAAATATCTCCATCTGCTTCATGAAAAGCATGTTAAGCTTTTGTCATCAGAACATGCTTATCTGTTAATAAATCATTCACTAACAAAGTTAAATTATCCATATCCATGTTCAAAGAAAACAATGAGAAATTTGGCATTTTGTGTGAGGAAATGTCTCTTTATGTGAATATATTTACATTTATTCCAGTGATAAATTGATTTCAAAAATAGTAAACAATTTTAAAATGTTATATTCATCCACTTTAAAATTATTACTCCTAAACAAGAGTGTATATATTTCTTTAATAGGTGTCGTTTATTCAAGACATATTGGCTAAACACTTTGTGCCAAGTACTGCACTAAAGGCAGTGGACACTACAGTGAAAAACAAACAAACAATAAAATCTCTGGTTTTGTGATGCTGACATACTCAAGGTAGGCCAAATAATGAACTGGATGAAATAAGTAACATATGTTAGATAGTAATAAATGTAATAGAGAATTAAAATAGGAAAAGTAATAGAGAATGTTGGCAGACTTTGCAGTTTCGAGTGTAAGGAAAACCCTCCAGGAAAATGTGATACCTAAGATCTAAAGGAAGGCATTGACTAGTTTTGAAGAGGGAATGATATTATCTGTCATGACTTATCAGGCCAATTCTGGTTGTCATGTAGGGAATACAATGAAGGGGCTAAAGACAAAACCAGAGTAAAGATTTAAGAGTGCTGGCAGTGGAGGTGGCAGGAATTACTCAGGGTCTTAATATATTTTGAAGATATCAACAAGAAGATGGATTGTATGTGGGGTATGAGATTAAGAGATGAACCATGACTCCCCCAAGTCTTTGGCTTGAGCTATTTGACAAATATAGCTGCCAGTTGTTTACTTGGAGAACTCTGTAGAAGATTACTGGGGGAAGACCAACTGCTCAATTTTAGATACACTAACTTTGAGATGACAACAAAGGAAAAGATACAGATATATTAACAGATACGGAGATTTAGAGTCCAAGGGAAAAGAACAAGCTGCACTTAGATATTTGTAGGTCATCAATGAGCAGATGCTATTTACAACTGTGATTCTCAATATTGTTAAAGTGCTGTAGATGGGAAGAGGTACTTATAATCGAGATGACAGTTCATACTTAATAGGGTAATTATGAATCACCACAGAGAAAAGGGAGAAGTCAATGAAACACTATAGGTTAAAATATTCATACGTATATGTGTGTGTATACACACTCAAACATATACAATATAGCATTCTGGAACCCAGTGACAGTATATTAAGGAAGAGGATTTGACTGGCAGTGGGCAAGTCGCTAATATACTAACATAAACCATAAGAATGGACTTTGGATTTAGCAAAGCCTTTGTAACCACCTTGTTGGTGACCTCAGCAAGTTCCAATTGTGTGAAGCAAAGGTGGCAAATACCAAAGTGGAGTTGGCTTAGGGCAGAATGAGAAGAGAAAAATGAGGGCAGATAAGATGAACACTGAGGAAAGTATTGAGATAAATGCAGCAAAAGGTGAAGAAGATAGTGGAGGCAAGATAAAGTTTTTTGTTATTTTTATGGAGTATGCTGTATACATTTGTTGGTGGTTTGTAATTAAGTGAAAGAAAATGGAATTTACATATTTCTTTAATTCCAGGGCTTATTTCACTATTTTTAAAAATATTTTGAATCTTTATCTTACATTTGAATTTTATTATTTAGACACAAAGTAAAACGTGAAACAAAATTTCTGTCAGAATATATATTACTAAGATTCATATATATTTGAAAATATATATGTAAGTTAAGCAGTCAAACAAATCATGCCAACAGGTAATCAAATATCAAGAAATAAAATTTAAATTTTGTGCATATTATAAAAAGTTTATAATTTTTAAAAGATCTTTATGTACATTCACATTATCTTTCCAAATGATAATTAAAAATTCAAAAAGATAATAACTTTATTTCTATTATGGTCAAAGTATCATTCTATGAATGCAACATACATTATTCCTTATTATTATAAACTTATGAAACAAGTTTCATCTACTATATTCTAAATAAAAATCTTTGGGATAAGCACTGCAGTGACTTTTCTAAACCTTGATTTGTAGGAATGGTGTAGCAGAGATTTAGTTAAGACATATTTAGTTCTAAAATACATCATATTAACTTATTCTGCTTAAAACACAAAAGTACTGAAAGATGGACTCATTTATAAGCAACACTTCTTTTGTTTCCTGGGTATAATCAAGTTAATGAAAGGCATTTAACATGACCTTACTAGATAGCAATTAATTTGTATAGGGAAAAGAATATGATGAACAACAAAATGTAAACAAAAATGTAAATTAACTTCATGTTTTTCTCTCAAATGTCATTGCTATTATAAAACAACTTCCAAAATTATAAAGTAAAACTGAGGAAGACAAAAATCTCAATTTACTCTAAAGTCAGAGATTTGAATATATAAAATTGCGATAAATTACACATCATATAGATTGCTCTGCAGTAAGGGATGGTGAAGAAAGGTTGGGGATGTAGATTGTTGGTAGAGTGTTTGCCTAGCATGCGCTAGGGTCTGGTAAGTTCCTGATAAGGGCTGGGGACATTAAAAACAGGAAACAAACCAAGATGGTGAAGAATCCAAAGTTGACCACCTATTTAGCATACTGAGTTTGTATAAAATACTTAGCTCTAAAGAATGTTGGTTTTCTGAATATTTTGCAATTTGATTAATACCTAAAAATGTAAAAGTCCCTCTGTTGCCTTTAAATAGAATCTCAATAGCAGGACATTTAAATACATGAGGGAAATAAGTGGGACCAGATTTGTTTCTCAATACTTGGAAGTGGAATTCCTTGACTTATTCCCTTTCCATTCCACTCATTGCTTTGTTTCCCCTGACCTAATTGTGCACTTCTTATAAGTTTTTGAATTTTTGATTGTCATATATTGCAAATATTAGCAATATCTGGATGATTTTACTTCATAAATTTATCTTATCCATGCATTTTTAATCCAAAAAGATTACTGAGATACTAAACAGAAGTAAATTATATCATGTGTGAAATCCATACATCAAAATTCTACTTTACATAGTACATATTTATTACATATATGGTTCCATTAGAGCTATAGAAATTACATAGATAAGGTTTTGAGTCTCATAAATGTCACTTACGACTTTCATGAACATGTAAATTTTCTTAATCTTTTCTCTATCTAGAAAGAAATAATATTACTCAAATAATAAACTAGCAATAGCAATAAAATTTCTAAACATAAAAAATATAATCTTCTCTACAGCTAAAAACAGTACTCAACTTCATTTCTTTTCCTCTTATCTAGCAGCCCAGGTAGAAAATTGTTAAATAGAACACTTGACTGAATTTTATCTTTAAGATAATAGCAAAACTCATTCAATGTTTCTATAAGGCAAAATAAAGATTTTTTTATTTAAGATATCAGTCTTTCTCATAATAAATTGAGCTACTAGTTTCTTTCCAAACTTAGGATAAAGAAAATATTTGGAATAATGCACATGCATACATATATCTCAAATATACATGCATACTTATACTTTAATTTTCTGAACTAAGATATACATGTTTTATCATTCCATTAAGAAACACCCATGAATATGAATATACATGGGTAGCATTTAAGCATGACTTTCTTCTCAGGGTGTCAAACACTAGTTTTGAAAGGAAATTTTCGGAAAAATGAGGTGGTTATTTTTTAGGGTAAAAAATTAATTACTTCCATGACTTTTGCTCCCTATTTTCTACAAGCACTATCAAATTCTATGGTAATTTGCATATTCAACAAAGTGAATGAAGAGAAATTCTAGAGACAATTGTCTTGTAGGCCAAAAAGTTGAACATTAGGTATTTTATCTCTGGATAATTGTCAAAAACAGCAGAAAAATCAGAACCTAATCTCTAGTTATTATTTAATTAATTTAAATTCAATATGAAATATACAGCAAATATCTTCTCCTGAAACCATACATAAAGTACCGTCCTGCTCACTGTAAAATTTAAATTAAAAATTAGGAATATATTTTAGTACAGTCCTGTTAGCATTTAATCAAATAGTCAATAATCTTTCTCTGGGACTCCCAATAAGAAACATTGATAAAGATAAATAAAACTTACCTTATCCACAATGCATATCTGTTTTCTTGTTTGAGCATCAATTATTTCAATCTCAAAGTGAATAGTTTTTGAATGTTTTACTTCTGGACTTGTTTTTAGAGGGCCTGCTGAGATTATGAATTGTGACAAAGAGTGAAAATTTCTCATATCATTCTTCATTATGGACCGTGGAACTCCTTGGAAGAATAATTCTCTCTTGCGTTCAAGGGACTTGTGCCTTTTGAACATTGTGTGAACTAGCAGGAGACTCTGTCATGTAAACTGACACACTTGCAAGAGTGTTCCCTTTGCACCAGTTAAATACTGCTATGGAACCCCCTGAGAGGTCAAGTGGCATGCCATTCCAACAGTCTGGTTTTATTTAGCAGGCTTGAAAACAATGACTGATCTTATTTCTATATATAACACTACTGAGAATTGTTGCAATGTAGTGTATGACTTTACCAGCATTTTAATTATTTCTTGCTTTCTCCTTTTATCTCTGTCTCTTATTATGATACCACTTATCTGAAATTCCAAACTAAAAAAAGAATAGTGTTTTTATTATCACAGAACACTAGATACACTAATCTTCAAACATATGCATACTATCATATGCACATTCAGTAACTTTAGCCTGGTGCTATCTTATGGTTTAAATTATTTTTTATAAAGTACATTATTACATAATATATTTTCAAGTGCTGTATACAGAAAAGATTACCAGACTATATATGTATAAATTTATGTTTTACATATGTGTCATATGTACATGTAAGGCTTACTAAAATGAGAAATTTATTTTCAATAGAATCAATTATAAATTTCAAATAATTTTACAAGATAACACACAAAATAAAATGGTAAATTATTAAATCCATACAGGGAATAAAAAGATAGCATATAATGTGTAGAGTGATTTTACAAGTAAGAAAAGAGGAACTAAATTTTAAAATGTCCACATGCTATAGGTCTTTGGAATATCATTGCCTTAATATATAAAATCATTACTAAGCATTATATATCTTACAAAATTAAGTTATGACAAGTTCAAATAATGCCAGAATGAACAATGAAACATAATAAAGAATATGATAAAAGGGGGCCTAGATATGTATATCTTCTGAAAATAGGACTGAAAAAATATTCCAAAATAGATTGCTAGTAACTCAAAACAATATTAAAGGAAACTATTCTAGAATGTTACTTTGAATGAAACATAAAAAAATGGATAAAATTATGGAAGAGAAAGTCCCTTTCTGTAGGAGACTAATCTTTATTTTTATAAATAAATAAAATAATATATTTTTATTTTTCCTACATGTTAGGCACTGGAAATTTATTTACATGTAGTGCAGTGCTTATTTCGCATTCTAGACTAACGTATACTCAATGTTTGGTATCTTCAAAAATATGAAATATAGAGATATATGTATATATGTATGTATGTGTGGTGTGAAAATTTACTCTGATTCTGTCTCTCTGTCTCTCTGTCTCTCTGTCTCTCTCTCTCTCACACACACACACTCACACACAGAGGGGTTACCTAAGCTGATAAGCCAATTCAGGATTCTAAACTTGGATTTATCTTTAATCCATACCTTACTTCTAATTTGTCAGATAGCCAAAATCCAAACTGTTTACTATCCCCATAGCTACCATGAAACATCACTTTCACCTTACTTCTCTAGTCTGCCTGCTTCAATATTATCCAATTTATAGTCCATTTTTATCAAAGTAGCTTGAGGAATCTGGCTGTATACTGAGGCAGATAATTTACTAATCTGCTGACAATGCTGCAGAGGGACTATTAGCTTACATAAAGAAAAAGTCAAAGTTCTCTGCTATGTTCTTTAAGCCCTTGCATTATCTAGCACTTTGTTACATTTCTGATCTCTTCCCCTATGTTGTCTACAATGCCTAGAATTGTGTCTGGCATATATTAGGTGCTCAATAAATAATAGATAAATAAATTAATAAGCAATTGTTGTACATTGAAGGTGTAGGCAGAAAGATGTGGTGCTAAATTGTTATTGCATTACATTGAAAAGATATAACTACAACCCATGTAATGTTTCTTTCTTCAGAGGTATACTCTTCACATACACAAAAAGATGATCAAAAAGAAGCCAACCTGAAAGAGATTCCATAGCCCAAGTTGGAACAATTCAAACAAGATAAGTATTAATACTAATGTATTTTAATCCAAAGAATAATTGTTATATTGTTATAAATAAATGATTGAATAAATAATAAAAAATAAGTTTTTTGCCTAAGAATTCCAAGAAACATATGAAGACATTCTCTCCTGAAGTGTAGCTTTCAGTTAATGACAGATTTAAAGAAATAAGTAATGGAAAATTAAAAATGTCATAGAGTGGAAACCTAGAAGCCAGATACCAGCTGAATCATGTGGCCAAGTCTAATGCCACCATGAAAAAATCATTGTGCTCTCATGTTCCCACCATATCATAATATGGGAAGTATCTTCACCTCTATGATAGTCCTCCAAAGCTCAATCCAACTGTGAGAACATATCAAAGAAAAACTAAGGGGCAGTCTATGAAATACTTGAACAATGCTCTTCGAAAGTGCCAAGAATGTGAAAAATAAAGAAAAACTGAGAGATTGTGACAGATCAGAACAGCCCACAGAGATGTGGTGGGTAAATGCAATAATAGTTTATGTGGAAATGAACTGTATGCAAAATAACTACATAATCCACATCAATTGACACCCTTAAATATCGGCAAATATATTATCTTATACCACTATAATATTTACATAATCTGATTTTTCTCCATTTTTCTCATTTTTAGTGATAGCAATGACCTATGAAATGGACTCTGAATCATCAGGCTAAGAGTAGAAATAAAGGGTTTTAAATACAAAAATAAATTGTTTTCTGAGTCTCAAAGGAGCATGAGTTTTTCTAAAAGAATATTTCATATACTGATTTATCACAGTTTTCTGAAAGTCTTAACATTTTTTTAAAATTATTTCACCAGTAAAATTAAAGCCACTTATATTAACATTTCAACTAAGCCATAATATTAAAATTTTATTTTAGTTATATGAAATATATGATAACAATGGCAAAGGGAGAGGAATGAAAAACAGGTATTTTATGACATTTCAATTGTGCATTTTTGAATAATAGACTCAGAATGTTGATATAAAACAAATATCAATAATAAATACTGATGAGTATATCAGATAACAGATAAATGATGGTTGCTCTATTAGTAATGATGGTCACACAGAAAGAAAAGTTCTGGAGTTAAAAGACAGACATGGAAACTCTAGTTCTAATTTTGCCAGAGTATGCTATATGATACTAGACACACTGGGTAATTTCTCTGAACATAAAATGAGGTTATTTTCAACCTGATATTTATTGACCCTCTTAATTATGATTGAGGTCCCGAATTCAATTCCCAGCACTGCAAAAATGGGAGACGTGCCTGGCAATCCACTCCCAAGGTAATCCCGAAACAGTCAGCCATTGAAAACTTTATGAGGGTTGCTATGAGTCGGATACCGACTTGACTGCACCTAACAACAACAACAATTATGATTGACAACCAACATTTAACAGTTTCGCTTCCTGTTTAAAATCAGCGATAATAAAAAAAAAAAGAAATAAAAATTTCACATGGGTTCTTCCCTCAGAAGATTATTGTACAATTAAACTAAAGTATGTGAAAATGTGCTGTAAAGTCATGGGGCCTTATTACTTGCCAGATCAGATTACAATGGAAGACTGTACAGCTCATTGAGATTATGGTAAAATTAGTTTCCTGAACATCAAATAGATTTGACAGAGATTTAGTCTTTCTTTAAGTGAACTGAGGTAAATAATTTCATCTTGTATTCATGATCTTTCATTTTCTTATAAATTTATCTATGGGAAAGGAAAAACAGGAGAAGAGAGAACTTCCTTTGTTATGTAAATTTCAATCACACCACATCTATGTTTATGTCTTTGAAAATTTTATGACTCATAGTTTTTTTTATACAATTTGTACATATTCACTACAAACTCTTTTATCTTAGTCTTTAAGCATTTCGTGTTGCATTTTCCTGAATTGCCTGTTGTTCATTCATAAGAGCTATTAACTCTACCTTCCCTTGTGTTTTCAGAATCATTCCTGTACAGTTTCCAGAGCATTACCGCTTGCCCTTCCCCAGAGTGTCTCAATCTTGCAGTTACACTTTTTGTTCTTCATCTGTTGACATACACTGCCCTTTATTTTGGAAACTGAGACCAGGCTATTTCTTCTTTTCTTTTCAGAGATTTCTTGGCATGAATGGTATGGACTATAGAACTCTTTTATCAACACTGAAAGCAGAATAGAAGAATCAGAAAAAAAAAGTGCTACATATTTAAAGACAAAATTATACACTTCTTATCCAGTTTTATCTCCTTTCTTCCTTCCTCTCTCTCTCTCTCTCTCTCTCTCTCTCTCTCCTTCTTCCTTCCTTTCTTTCTTTCTTTTTGGCAGTACTGGGGGATTGAACGCAGGACCTTACACATGATTTGCAAGTACTCTACCACTGAGTTGCAACCTCAGCCCATTTGTTACTTTATTTTTATTATGAGACAGACCCTCATTAAGTTGGATAAGGTGTCCCTGACCTCAATCTTCCATTGTCCTGCCTCCATGGCTAAGTCATGGAGTTATATCCATGAGCCATTGTGCCCATTTTGGTAAATTGTAGAGGAATCATGGTTTAAAAAAAAAAAGTTAAAACTTAGATTTGAGAATCAAGAACTCAGTGCATATTTAAATTTATATTTAGCTTCCTTTTTCTTTGGTGCAAGGATATTGAGGTCAGTACATTCCTTTGTTTCATAGATCTTCATAAATTTTAAAATACAGCAGAAAGATAATAATACAGAGTTCAGACATTAACTCTCCTTCCTTATGATTCATAACTCAGTAATATTATTTTATTCAAATATGTTATAAAAATTTCAAAGATTTTAAGTTCTATTACTTGAGATGTTTGAAGTACAATTTTTTGGCACAAGGACCAGTAATCATTATATTGACTGTCGTCTTATGGTTCTCTAGGGTTGTCATTTGTTTTAATTTTGACATATATATATATTTTATGCCAGAAAATTTGCAAAATTAAATCACTTTTTAAAACATAACTAAAATTCTTGGCATTCACATAATAATCTGCAATGCGTATGTGAGGCTTATTATGGTCCTGGCAGTGCACCCAGGGCTTATCCCCATAACTGTGTGAGAGAGCTACTATTACAGATGCAAAAACTGAGTCACTGAGAGCTTAAATACCTTGACCAAAGTGACTCAGACAAAAAGTAGCATAGCTGTTCATAAACAAGTCTAAACAGTTAATCTCTTTACAGGCTCACCTTTCATGGTCACACAGTATATATTTAGATGTCTAATATTTATCATTATAATTAAAATCAATTAAAATCAATTAAATGATTTTAGTATACATATACTGTCAAGATATAATTGGGATTGTAATATGATAAATAGAAACATTTTTTCAATGGCAAGCTTTCAAAATCTGAAGATCCTTCACACACAGCATCTTGTATATTTGAGTGTATGTGTCATATGTGTGATAATTTACAGATTTACAGGGATTAGAAATACTTTAGGGGAGTTTGCTCTTAATGAACTAGTGAGTCATGCTGCTTCCTGACACATACGTAAGCTCATGCTTCTCAGCTTTCCTTCACCCTAACTGGAGGCCATGAGTCACTTTTTCTGTCATTTCTACATCCCGATCATTCTAACATTTGAAAGGACCATAGCTAATAGTTCCAGCCAGAAATAAATGATTTTTCTAGGGACTAAAATGGGACTTTGTTATCTTTGGGCTTAAATTGTCCCTCAAATTGGTCCCCAGCTAGTGGTGCTGTCCTGAGAGGATGAGAAATTTGGTATGTGGTCCCTTGCCCGAAGTAGCTCCCTGGAGATGGGCCTTTGGAGGTTTTTATTAGATCCACATCCATGTTATCCCTATGGTCCTGGTCAGCCATGCAGTGATGTCATCATGCACAGGCCCTGCCCTTGTTTGTGTCCACCGTGCCATCTCTGTCACCATTATGGACTACTTCTCTATGAGCTCCCAATAAACCAGTTCTCCTATAAATTTGTTTAGGTTGGTTTTTCTGCTAAAGCAACAACCCTGACAAATACTAATGAGCGAAAAGGCTCATTATGTCGACTATGTAAGAAATTTAAACTACATTTTGCTGAATAATAATATTCTGTAGCCTTTAATCTTGTCTTCTTATATTTGGCACATTGTGAAGGTTTTAGGAAAGAGATTTTATTTTCCTTATATATCATGATTGCTCCTATTAATCTGTTTTTGAGAGAGCATATCCCAGGACTTATTGTATAGTGTGGGAGCTATTTGATAAAAGTTTAATGAATAAATGGCAATAGAAAACTTATGCTTCAAGAATGTAACAAAAAGCCATGAATAAAGTAGCTTTTTGATAATAAATACAATGAATATCAGATTTAGGTTAGAGAGTATGTGTAGTCAGAGTAGTGTTTTGATTTTATTAGGAAATAAAGATCCAGTCATGGACACTAATATCCAGATTCTCTCATGTCTTCTGTCAGAACAAACAGGCTTGTCTTCTGTCAGAACAAACAGAACAAACAAATAGGTTGATGAAGATGAATCATATATAGAAAGATTTAGAATTCAGACTTTTTGTCACATGTCTGACTCTCTATTTTCTGTAATAATTGTTAAACATGTACACTGAAACAAAAACTGCAATATATACTCTCAAAAGAGGTGTGGCTCAATGCCTACTCTATGTAACCATCAAACATAGTTTTTAAAAAGACAAGAAAAAAGTACTACGAAAAGTCTTTCATATGAATGAAAATGCACCACTTGGATTTTTTTCTCCATTATGTGTTTTGCTTGTATACATGGGGGCTCAATATATTGCAAATTGTAATGATAATTCTTGCAATGGTGTTTGACATACTGGTGCCATTCAACAAATTAATCAAGAACATGCCAATAGACCATTTTCATTATATTTAATTAGATTTTCATGTACTGTACACTTATTATTGCAATCTCTGAAAAAGTAAAGACTGGCAAGTTACTCTTTATGATAGAATGCCCACTGATGAAGAATAATACCACCAAAAAGATAATATTTTGCTACCATTGTAGGAAATGTATTAAGGCAAAATTCTTCAGCAGATGAAATATGATGTTACGTATTCCCAAACTGTCTCCTCATACACTAATTCTTAGGAACTGAGGAAAAATCATGCATGTCATTAAGGGAATCTAAGACCATCTTTATAATTTATGTAAATTGAACAAAATATGATAAAATAATATTTTCTATTTCTTGGTATGATTCACTGAGGACATAATTTTTTGGTATTCTTAACAAAAATAATCATACATAAATATCACATAAAAAAATAAGACATCTGGACTAAATTTCTCAAAAATTAAAATGAAAACAAAACTTAATATTTGTTTCAGATTATGGAATACTAAACATGAAAATTAATTAATACTTAGTCAAAAGTAGATCCAAGATGACAGAAATTTATATAATACTTTAAAGGATGATTTGGGATAATTGAGGCAAAAAAATCTATATCTTAAATAATATTGTGCAAATATTAAATGTGCCAACTTGGAAAAGTTCATTATAGTTATATAAGGTAGTGTTTTATGACATATGTAATAAGGCAAGATTCTGTGGCACATACCTGTAATTCCAACAACTCAGGAGGCTGAGCCAGGAGAATTGGAATTTCAAGGCCACAGGCAGCCCATATAACTTGGGAAAACTTACCCCAAATTGAAAAATGAAAGGAGGTGGGATTGGGGCACTGAGTGTGGAGCTCAGTGATAGAGCACTTGCCTAGCATGCATGAGGCACTGGATTCAACCCCTACATACTTAACAGAGAATTCAAGTCATTTAGAGAGTTGGAGTCATGATGTCTGGAAATAGCTCTTAAATCATTAGTGAAAATAATATATTCATAAATGTCAAAAATGGCAAATCCATGCTAAAAATGTTCTTTGTATTTTTATTATAACTTCTAAGCTCTTAACTGTTACAAAATAAAACATAACACATGTGAGAAGGCTAGGATCTACAACATATTAAAGGGATGGAGAAAAAATATATGAAGACGTAAATCTTTAATGCAAAATGTGGTCCTCATTTGCAATAAAATCAACCTCTCAAAAATGTAGGATCCCAGAGTGCTCCTCCAGAAATCCGTGAAACCTATTACCATATAACCTACCAATAACTATAGTAATAGCTGAGCTTCCTGACTAGTCTTTAGAGGACTGAATTTCACTGCCAGAGTATTAAACGACATAGTGACCTCTGTGTAGTGTACACAGAAAGTAGAGTATGAAAATTAATAATTACTGCAAAATGCCATAATTCATTTTGCAACAAATACCAGATAACAGAAACAATAAGAAAATTCCGTAAAATGATAATTTTTTCTCTGTAGTTTAGACATCTCATGACTCTTATTTTGACACTAAATATTAGTAACTCAGCTGGGCGTGGTGGCACACACCTGTGATCCCAGCAACATGGGAGGTAGAGGCAGGAGGATTGCACATTTGAGACCAGAGGAAGTCTATGTAATTTAGTGAGACTCTGTCTCAATAAGTGAAACAAATGTGATAGGGGTGAAGTTCAGTGGTACAGTACTTGCAAAGCATACAAAGGAGAGGATCTGGGTTGAACCTCCAGTACTGGAAAAAAAATATATAGATAGATAGATAGATAGATAGATAGATAGATAGATAGATAGATACATATGTACACACACACATATATATACATATATACATATATATGTATATATATGTGTGTATATGTGTATATATATGTGTGTGTATATATGTATATATCTGTGTGTATATATCGATATATACATATATATGTATATATCGATATATACACACAGATATATACACACACATATATATGCACATATATGTGTATATATGTGTGTGTATATGTATATATATGTGTGTGTATATATGTATATATCTGTGTATATATAGATATATATATAGATATATATACACAGATATATACATATATATGTATATATATATAGATGTATATGTATATATGTATAGATATAGATATATACACACAGATATATACATATATACACATACATATATATTTTTTTAACCCAGGTCCTCTCTCACACACATATATATGTGTGTATACATATGTGTGTATATATGTGTCATATATACATATATATGTATATATGTGTATATATATGTAACTCTCCTGGATGATTTTATAAACATCATAAAATTTTATTGAAAATATCAGAAATTATTGCTATGTGATAAATATTAAACTTTATCATTTAACTCTTGATTTATATTGGAAAATAAACATATTTCTATCCAGTATGTAATTAGATTTCTAATGATATTGTTTTCATGCTATTCAAGTATAATGCCAAATAAGTATCATGTATGTTAACTATTGGGCTGGGATTTAACTCAGTTGGTAGAGCGCTGCACTGCAGTCTCTGAGATCCCAAGTTCGATTCCCAGCACCGCAAAATGGGAGAAGGACGTGGTAACCCACTCCCAAGGCAATCCCGAAATAGTCGGCCATTGAAAACCCTATAAGGGTTCTATGGGTCGGATACCGACTCTATGGCACCTAAAAGCAACAACAACAAAGTTAACTATTATGTTGATAAATATTATTGTTATTCTTGTTAATTTTAAAAGTGCTTAAGCTGAAGTGAGCCATTGAAAATTAAATAAAAATTATTAAAGTTTAAATATTGATGAAAATAAAAGTGTGTATGTGTATGTATATATGCATACATGAAAATATATATCAACCTATAGATAGAAAAATTTCTTAATAATATAAATTAACAGAAAATTATAACCTGCTATAAAATAAATTCTTTTCTATCTAATTTGTGTAAAAAGAATCTTTACCACACTCTTCTCTCTTAACTGTTTGATTTTCTTAACATTTCAATAAGGAAATATAGTCAGTTATATTTGGCCAGTTTTTCTGGCCAATATTCTTATAGTCAAATTTACAATTCGTAGCCAGTGATATGTAAATGCTATTGGCTTGGATGCTTACAAATATCTGGAATTTGACCATTTTCATAGCTTTCACAGAAACAACTCAGACCTAAGACACCATTACCTCTCATTTGAAATATACCCATAGACTCTCAATTACTATCTTTTGTTTTATATATGGTCCTTAAAATCCAATTCCCATTCAAGTGCTCTCCTCATCTCTCCAAAAAGGTAACACAAAGATTATATTCTATGCTAGAAATTTGTTCTGTTGTTCATGGAGTCCTGATCTTCTGATGGGTTTTACACTGTTCTGACTCATACTGCTCCATCTGTCTTTCCTATTTGTATTTAGAACATACTAAACATCTCTCCATTATGTTTTCACTTAGTATTCACCTTTATTGGAGTATAGCTACTCATATTTTGAAAGACTACACTTTCTCATTTTTACAGATATTTTTGAATATGACGATCAACTACTCATCTTGTGGAAATATCCTCAAAGATTAGTCCTTATTCTCCTTTACTTCTTCATGCCATATATCACCTTTTGACACATTAGGTGTGCCCTTGTTTGCTTTTGATTTCCACATCTCCAACTCCATTAGACTAAAAGCTCTATTGGCAAAGGATTAGTATATTTTGTTAATCATTATATCTTTGACACCTGGCATATTACATGCATATGATACATATTTATTTAATGTATCTTGAATTAAGTTGGTATGAAGCAAAACAGTTTAAATCTGTTCTAAGTCATTACAGGTAAAAAGAGCCTAAGATTTTGTTGCTTTGCAGCTATTAGAATCAAACTGATTAAAAGAGGCACAGTAACACATGTATTTCCCAAAATATCCAGAGAAATGGTCTATACCAGAAGCAATTCATGTCACACTGAGGATAATTTTTGAGAATTTTCTAGGATCTTTTTTTCTTGTCTCTTCAGTCATACTGTGTTATGCAAGATTTAGAGAAGACCATAGAAGGACCAAATCTTTTTGGCTTCAATCTAAACAGGTATCTTGATTTTTCAATAAAAGTAAGTGTGAAAGAGAATGGATATGGAACATGTGATTTTCAGAACAAAGACAAATAGTGAACAGTGAACGCATTCAGCAGCTATTTAAATTTGTCAGAAGCTTATTTTTTACAATTTTAAAAGAACTTTTTAATAATTATAACATAGTTCGTTCAACCAAATTATATATACATTATTTAACACACTATTTCTCATAGCTTCTCTCTTTTCTTATAAATCTTCAGTATAAATTTTCTAAAATCATACCACCCTGGCAGCCAATCACATCAGACCTTGGAAGCTAAGCAGGATTGGGCTTCATTAATTCTTGGATAGGAGACAACCTGGGAATATGGGTGCTGTAGGCACGGGAGAAGAATCCAGCAGCCTATCCCTCAAATAATCAGCCATTGAAACTCTATGGAGAGCAGAGAAGCACTGACATATTGCTAGGCATGTCACAGTGTTGGGTAGCGTTTTGTTCTGTTGTATATAGGGTCAGTATGAGTCAGACTTGACTTAACTGCACCTAATAACAACAACAACAAGCATAATTATATAACATTTCTTTTCTCAAATATCTAATTACTAAATTAAATCAATCTCTGTCATTTTCAATACTTCATATCTTCCAAATTGATGCTTTTCAGATTGATATAGTTATATCATCTACTTGTCCAGTTATTCTAATTAAAATCAATATTGACTAAAACATTGACATGAAAATATAGAATTTACATAGAATATAAAATAAATGTACTATCTGCTATGATAAAGACAACATGGCAACAGAAAACTCTTTATTCTAGCACTATAACACAATTGTTTATGACATATTACTTTAATTTTAGAGTAAAATCTCAACATTTATGGCTGCTTCAGAAGAATAAGACTTGACATGCTCACTTTAAATCCATTTTCCCTTTTGTGCTTAGCCTATAGTGGTTTTTGTCTTATATCTTGGTATTATGTTATATAATAGGATTTCATATCATAAAAGTGGCCTATTCATCACATATATGTTACTGAAAATTACATATTTGTTCTAAACTAAGTAGTAGTGGAGATCCTTACCTGTTAATGCCAAGAGATTTTGAAAACAGCTACTTAGCCAAATACCTAGAAGAGATCCATATTTGTGCCTATTCCCAAGAAAGGGGATCCAACCAACTGTGTAAACTATTAAACAATGTCATTAATATCACATGAAAGAAAAATTTTGCTCCAGGTCATTCAAAAGTGACTGCACCAATATATAGACAGGGAACTGATTGAAAAACAACCCAGATTCAGAAGAGGACCTGTAACCAGGAACACCATTGCTGATGTCAGATGGATACTAACTGAACACAGAGAATACCAAAAAGATGTCAATCTATGATTTATTGATTTTGCAAAGGCATTTCATTATGTGGATCACAATGAATTATAGCTACATTGTGAATAATGGGAATTCAAGAACACTTAATTGTACTCATGAGGAATCTATACATGGAATAGGAGGCAGTCATCAAACAGAACAAGGAAACACTGCCTGGCTTAAAGTCAAGAAAGGTGTGCATCAGGGCTGTCATCATACTGCTTCAATTTCTATACTGAGCAAATAATCTGAGAAGGTGGACTTTATGAAGAAAGCATGGCATTAGGATTGGAGGAAAACTTAACAACCTGTGTTATGCAAATGATACAACATTACTTGCTGAAGCACTTACTGATGAAGATTAAAGAAGACAGCAGCAGTCAAGAAATCAAAAGACACATTGCATTGGGAAAAGCTGTTCCAACAGACATCTTTAGAGTGTTCAGAATTAAAGATGTCATATTGAAGATGAAGGTATGACTGATTCATGGAATTTTCAGTCTCATCATTTGGTTGTGAAAGCTGGACATTTAATAAGGGAGACAGGAGAATTGATTCTTTTGAATTATGGTGCAGGAAATGAATATTTAATACCCCATGGACTGCCAAAAATCCAACAGATCCATCCTAGAAGTGCAACCAGAATGCTCCTTGGAAAAAAGGATGGCTTGACTGTGTCTTACACACTATGGGCATGTTGTGGGGAAGGATCAATCCCTGGAGAAGGACATCATGTTCAGGAGAGCAGCAAGTCAATGAAGAAAAGACTCTTAACTAGATGCATTGATACAGTGGCTGTTTGCAGAGGCTTAAACATAAAAAATATGTGCCTGGCACAGTGTCAGGGAGTTTTTCATCTGCTGTATATAGGGTCATCATGAGCTGGACTCAACTCAACGGCACCTAACAAGTTTTATTCAACTTTATAAAATGTGACTGATTTTAAGATATTTTCTATAAATTACTAATTAGTAGCCATTTGTAGTATTTTTATAAATTCTTTCTAAAGAGACTTCAAGAAACACTCTTCAAATTCATAGGATTTTACTTTTCTCATTCTAAAAATTTAACTAAGAAAACAAGGTAAGCTCATCTTAAAAATGTGTTACTTAGTTATTATATCTCTTGTACATTCTTTTTTATTTTGAATTTATTTTGAAAACTGAAATATATATTCTCATGATTTTCTGCATAATTATGTACTTTAATTGAAGATAGTGTCAAAGTGAAACAAATAAGTTGAAAGTTTAGTAAAATGTTGTTTACTATTGTTACTTGTAATTTTAACCTGTCTGCATTTCACCTTGAAATCTCCCTTCCATAGCACCATCTATCTCCTACAATGCAGGGTACCATGGAAGTTTGGGTCCTGGGGTCACAGTTGCTTTTTTGACTCAAGTTGTATTCATCAAGCTGCAGGCCCCAATACAAATGCAGATGAATGAGGTATCAGGGATCAGCATGTGCATAGGTTTCTATTCTCCTGGGCAGTATGAATTCAGAAAATAATTCCGTCTCAATCAAGGTAGCATGTGGCTACAACCACCTGGGCAAGTTCCTTCTTGAAATCACAGCTACTATGAAGACTTTAAGTTGCTCCCCAACTAGGTTGCAAGCCTGTTACAACTGTGAAAGTTTCAATAAGCAGTATTGCTGGTGTTCACAATGACAGAGTTTTCTTGGACTTTCCCATTCACCTTTTTTCCAGGGGAGCCAGTGTCTCAGTTACTGGGGCACTTTGCTTCTCTTTCTGTGATGTTACCCAATACACTAACTCTTACTAGGTTCTAGTTTTTGCTTTAATGATTTCTAGTATTCTTGACTACACACCAACTTTTCAAAATGCCACTGCCTAACTCTTCTTTGTTCTTCTTTTCTCTTCTAGGTTTCTGATGATGAGAACATAATTCTTTATGAGTAATTTACATTGCTATTACTTGGTATATTTATTTCTACTAATGTATTAATTAATTAATTAATTAATTAATTAATTAATTTAGTGATACTAAGTGTTGAATCCAGGTCCTCACACTTGCATGCTTTTCAAGTACTGTAACACTGAGTTGTACCTCCAGTCCATTTTTTACTTTTTTTTTTGAGATAGGATTTTTCTAAGTTACACAGACTGCCTCTGATCTTGAAGTTGGGATCCTCCTGCCTCTAACTTCTGAGTTACTGGGATTAAAGGTGTGTACACTCTGCCTGGCTAACTTATTTATTACATGCATTTGGTATTATTATCCAGAGCTTATACAAATAATCAGTAATTGTCTAGATTTTCTAAACATTTGCTCTTTTCTTATATTACAATTACTTTCTCAGATTTCTTAGATTATTTTTTCCTTTAGAGTTTATTCTTTACTTGTCTATAGAATCTTCCACTCAGACAAATTTTTTATGCCAGTATAGATTTGGAAATACATTATCCTCTTCTTAAGAGAGAATTTCATTGGGTAAATCAAAATTCAGACATTTGAAGGTGGTACCACATTAGACTGGATATTGCTGCTTCTGCTGCTGCTGCTAAGATAGCAACCAAGAGCCTGTCGTTGCCTCTTCCTCTCTTTTTCTTCCTTCCTTCCTTCCTTCCTTCCTTCCTTCCTTCCTTCCTTCCTTCCCTCTTTCCATTCTTTCTTTCTTTTTTAATCTTTTAAACTTGCTTTAGATTCCTTCTTTTGTTTTTGAGTAAAGAGGATTTCTAAAGTTTCTCTAAGACATATCTGTCAGAGAATTCTATTTTATTTATCATTCTTGGGACTCATTGAGTTAATAGAATGAAGAATTGATTCCATTCTATTGTGGACAAATCAGTCACTTTTTCTTTCACATACTCACTACTCATTTATTTACTTATTTACTTATATTTATTTTTGCAGTACTACAGGGTTGAAACCAGACTGTCACACATGTGGGGCAATTTCTGTACCACTGAGCAGCATCCCCTAATATTAATAATATTAATATCTTAATATTAATATTTCTTATTGTGTAACAGTTAAAAGTTTAGAAAGGTGTTACATTCTTCACACAAATTTACCATTTTTGGCATTTATTAATATATTATTTTTGCTAAATCATTAATTTCCAGATATTATGACTCTATCCCTCTAAGTGATTCAATATCCATTTTCAGCACGTGGGTATTGAACTCAAGACCTCATCCATGTTAGGCAGGTGCTCTCCCACTGAACTGTATTCCAGTCACAGTCTTGCCCTTTACTTTTTATTTTTTATTTTGAGACAAAGACATTCTAAATTGCACAGCTGCCTCTGGCCTCCAAATTGTGAGCTTCCTCCCTCAGCACCTAAGTTGCTGAGATACAGGTGTGTAACACAGTGCTTCAATATAATATAAAATATTACTAACTAGTTCAGAATTTAATACATATTTTCTATAACAAAAGGTTAACTACCTGATATTACTATATGTCAAAATCAATTTCATTACTCATCTTTCAAATATTGATATTGTTTCCTAACTTTCCACTTTATAATTTATTACTAATATATGACACTGATTAAAGAAATAACAAATCCTTGCTGTTCTAGAGATTTTAATCTATTTAGGCACACTAAAACTTCATTTTATTACCAACATAAATGGGGACTATACACATGGTACTCACTGGATGCAACATGCAGGAATCAAATTGACTATATTTGTAGAAGAGGAAGATAGAAGACCTGAATATCAGAAATCAGAACAAGACCAGTGGCTGATTGTGGATCACATCACCAATTACTCATTTACATATTAAAGCTGTAACTGAAGGAAATTAGAACAAGTGTTCAGGAGACAAGGTATGACACTGAATATATCTTACTTGAATTTAGATACTATCTTAAGAGCAGATTTCATTCGTTAGACACTAATGATTGAAGACCAGACAAGTTGGGGCATGATATCAGGGACATCATTCATGGGGAAAGCAAAAGGTTATTTAAAAGACCTGAAATAAACAGAGAAAAGACCAAGTTATATGTCAAAAGAGATTTGGAAACTTGTCTTTTAATGACTAATAACTAAAGTAAAAGAAAGGCATGACAAAGTTAAGGAACTAAACAGGAGATTTCAAAGGGTAAAAGGAGAAGGCAAATTCAAATATTAATAATGATATTTCCAAAGATTTGGAGATAGAAATGCAAAAAGGAAGAACATGCTGTGCTTTTCTCAAGCTTAAAGAGTTGAAAAAAATTCCAACTTCAAGTGGCAATAGTGAAAGATTCTACAGGGAAAATACTAACAGACGAAACATCCAAAGAAAATGGAAGGAGTACATGATCATTATACCAAAAAGAATTGGTAGATGATCAACTATTTCAAGAGGTTTCATATGATCAGGAACCAATGGCATTGAAAGAATTTGTGAAATTTACCTTGAAGGCACCAGTGAAACACAAGGCTTTGGGAATTGATGGAATATCAATTGAGATGTTTCAACAAACAGATGCAGCACTAGAGGTGCTAACTTGTTTATGACAAGAGATTTGGAAGAAAGCTACCTGGCCAACTGACTAGAAGACATCTCTATTTGTGCCACTTCCCATGAAAGGGGATCCAACCAAATGCAGAAATTGTCGAACAATATCATTAATATCACACTCAAGTAAAATTTTTCTAAAGATTCCTCAAAAGAAACTGCAGGAGTATATGACAGGGAACTGCCAGAAAATCAAGTCAAATTCTGAGAAGGGTGTGAAACCAGCAGCATCACTGCTGATGTAAGATTTTAACCAAAATCAGAGAATATCAGAAAGATATCTGTTTTATTGATTATGCAAAGGCATTTGATTGTGTGGGCCACAAGAAATTATGGATAGCATTGCAAAGAACGGGAATGCCAGAGCATTTAATAGTACTAATAAGGAATCTGTACATGGACAAAGAGGTAGTCTCTTTAGCACAACAAGGAAACACTTTTGAACAGAACAAGGAAGCACTGCTTGATTTAAATTCAGAAAAGGTGTGTGTCAGGGCTGTATCATTTCACCATATGTCTTCAATTTCTATGTTGAACAAATAATTCAAGAAACTTAATTTTATAAAGAACATGGAATGGAAGAGGATTCATTAAAAACTTGCAATATGAAGGTGAGAAAACTGTACTTACTGAAAAGTGAAGAGGATTTGAAACATTTATTGATGAGTATCAAGAACACAACTTTCAGTATGGATTACACCTTAAAATCAAAGAAACTAAAATACTTGCAACTGAGTCAGTAAGTACCTTCTTGCTAAATGTAGAAAGTATAGAAGTTGGCCACGACTTTGTTTTATCTGGGTTCATCAATCAACACCCATAGAAGCAGTAGTAAAGAAATCTAAAGACACAATTGCCTTTGGAAATTGCCTTTGGAAAAGCTGTTGCAAAAGAACTCTTTAAAATGTTCAAAAGTAAAGATGTCACATTGAAGATGAACGTGTACCTCACTCATGCAGTGGTAGTTTCAATCACATCAAAGGCTTGTTAAAGCTGGATGTTTAGTAAGGGAAATAGGAGAATTGATATTTTTGAACTGTGGTGCTAGAGACAAATATTGAATATATCTTGGACTGCCAGTAAAACCAACAAATCCAAACTAGAAGTGCAAGTAGAAGGCTCCTTTGAATTAAGGATGGCTAGACTGCCTCTTACATATTTTAGACATGATGTCAAGAGGGACAAATCCTTGGAAAAGGACACCATGTTTGGGAGAGTGGCAGGTCAATAAAAAAACGAAGACCCTCTACACAGTGGTTGACACAGGGGCTGCAACAATGTGCTTAAGCATGAAAAAGATCATATGTATGGAATGGTGTGTGTAGTGTTTTGTTTTGTTGAAGACAGGCTGTTTATAGTCAGACCTAACTTGAAGCCATTTGACTACAATAACATCAAAACTAAATACCATAATATATTTGAGACTTTATAATGTAATAAGTGCTGAGAAAGAAGAACTTGCAACTGGAATCTGATCACTAGAATTAAAGCTAGTCAGAATTTGGGTTTAGGCAATTTGCATCCAATTGTGACAGATACATCTTGCCACAATACTTATTCATTCTCTATTATTGCTATACTTACAGGTCTACAAAAAACTGGTGATATTTAGAGTTAGAGCAACTTTCAGGAACAAACAAAACCAACTATATCTTTATTCCAAGTTCACAATTTCTGAAGAAGGGATACAGTCAGTTGATGGTCAAGAAAAATATCATCTACACATGAAATTGTGGACCGGGCTGGGATTTAGCTCAGTTGGTAGAGCACTGCGCTGCAGTCTCTGAGGTCCCCAGTTCAATTCCCAGCACCGCAAAAATGGGAGAAGGACGTAGCAATCCACTCCCTAAGGCAATCCCGAAACAGTCAGCCATTGAAAACCCTATAAGGGTCGCTATGAGTCGGATACCGACTCCACTGCACCTAACAACAACAACAACATATGAAATTATCATTTAATTCTGAAATTATCTGTTATTCAATAAACATAATAATCATCATTATGATGTTAAACACTACTTACAGTGTCTCTTAACACATATGTACAATATATCTCAGATAGTACTTCCAAAAGCTTAATCTCAACCAAAGTTTTATGAAGCCTGTCCATTTTTGAATCCATAATTGTTCAATGTAGTGTCTAACATGAAGAAAATTTTCCATAAAATTATATAAAAGTAAATAATATATTTAATTATAAATGAGCCATCCATGTAAAATTCATCTTTAATATTATGAAATACAAAAGGGTGAGAGTTTATCATGGTCTAACTGCTTATCTACCTGCTTGAATATCACTAGAAAGTTTCATTTTCCATGAAGTTTTATTTTTCTCGTATTCATTCCCTAGAAATAAACTTTTCTGCTTTCATAATTTCCAAGTCTGGAAAAAATACTTATCATCTCACTGAATGAAAGAATATTCAATGAATTTGTTTGATCAGAGAGGAAAACAGAAGACTTTTAAGAGAAATGGACACAAAGATAATGGAGTTTGAAAAAAATTAGCAAGAAAACAATCATGTATTTTACAATTTAACTAAAAATACACTGTCTTGTTGTCTTTATTTCCTCTGTATTTAATCATTAGATCCCTTTTCATGCTTTAATGATATATGTTGTTGTTGTTAGGTGCCATCAAGTAGTGTCCGACTCATAGTGACCCTCATAGGGTTTTCAATGGCTGCTTCAAGATTGCCTTGGGAGTGGATTGCCATGTCCTTCTTCCATTTCTGTGGTGCTGGGAATCAAACTTGGGACCTCAGACACTGCAAAGCAGCGCTCTACCAACTGAGCTAAATCCCAGCCCTTAATGATATATAGATAATAGTTAAAAAATACCCAGTGCATGTTCTAAATCATCATAAATAAATTAGCTTGAATTTAATCATGGCTTTAGCTAAAGTTTTTAGCTATCAGAACATTTCTCAAATTCCAATGTGCCTTTTTCAAACTTTTGTTTTAACTAAATATTATTTTTGGAACTAAAGGCAGGAATTTCTTAATTTTGAAATATCAGAATCTTCAGCAAGAGATGGAAAATTCAAATAAAACTATAATGAAATATAATATGAGTCTAAAATTTTGTATGCTTCTTAAAATTTTATATTTTGTTTTGAATTTAAGCAAAGTATATCGGTACACTGGTATTTTTATATGTCTTTCATACATGCAGTACAGTTATGCTAATAAAAATTTAATCCCTTATCCTCCTTCTGCTTTTTAACAAACAAGTTATCTTCAAGGGAAATCCACAAGATGAACCATCTGGTTACTTTCTCATAAAAGCACAGACTGTGAAAGAAATTAATCATATGTTAAAAACATTTCATGCATATTATATATAAATAAACATGTATATGATATTTTCACCAGTGAAGGTTTTTTTCAGTAAAAATGTCAAAACAGAAAAAGGAAAAATAGGATTCAGTGAGTACAGACACCACAAAGCCACTTTAACAAGTCCCTACACATTTTTATGAAGGATTCTGAGTAAAGGAAATTATCTTCTAGAACTCAGAAAGAGATTCACATTTCAGATTCCAACAGAGGTTCATTTGGCATTTTTCATGGCTGGGTAAAAATTTCTTTTTTTCTTTTTGTGGTATTGGGGGTTGAACCCAGGGCCTTGTGCTTGTATGCTCTGCAAGTGCTGGAGCACTGAGCTACACCCACAGCCCATTTTTTTTAACTTTTTGAGGCAGTGTCTCGCTAAGTTATGCAGACTGCCTCTGGTCTCGAACTTGTGATCCTCCTGCCTCCACCTCCCAAGCCGCTGGGATTACAGAAGTGCGCCACCACACCTGGTGGTAAAAATTTCTTTGTATGGACACTTCACACTTACATCTATGTTTCATTCTCTCAACTCAAGTAACCAGAAAGTTCCTCATCTGAGTTCATTTATACTTCAGGTAATCAACATAAGCTACCATGATCCTTATACAATTGTTCTGTAAGTTTATTCATTATTCATTAATGCAAATTTTCCAGCTGGTTGATGGAAGTACATAATTAAATCCTAAGGAAGTAAAAGAGGGTGCCTCTATACCCAAAAAATGAGAAAATTTAAAAATGAAAGTAAGGTCTAAAATTAAAAAGCAACATTACCAATACTTTGTGTTTTATCTGTTTTCCTATTTGGAATAGAAAGCATCAAATAAATATTTATATTTTCTTTTTATTCAGTGCCATTAAGTCAGGTCCAACTCATGGCAACCCTATGTACAACAGAATGAAATGTTACCCAATTTTAATACCAGGCACATGATCTTACTCATGTTTAAGCCCATTGTTGCAGACACTCTGCCAATCCATCTAGTCAATGGTTTTCATTTTTTCATTAATCTGCCACTCTCCCAAACATAATGTCCTTCTCCAAGGATTGGTCACTCCTGACAACACTTGCAAAATGCATAAGATGTAGTCTAGCCATCCTTGCTTCCAAGGAGCTCTCTGGTTGCACTTTTAGGATGAATCTGTTGGATCTTTTGGCAGTCCATGGTATATCCAATATTTGTCTCCAGCACCATAATTCAAAAGCATCAACTTTTTTCCTTTCTCCCTTATTCAAAGTCCCGCTTTACAACCATATTATGAAACTGATAAAACCATGGCATGAGTCAGGCACACCTTGGTCTTCAATGTGACATCTTTACTTTTCAACACTTTATAGAGGTCTTTTGCAATAGCATTTTCCAACGAAATTGTACCTTTTGATTTCTTGACTGCTGCTTCTGTGGGTGTTTATTATAGAAGCAAGTAAAACAAAATCTTGGATAACCTCGATCTTTTCTCCATTTATCCTGAAGCTGTGCACTGACCCAGGTGTAAAGATTTTTGTTTTGCCTGTTTTCTGATCATTGGCCACACCAAGAAGTTTTCTATATCAAAGTCTCTGCACTTGCTCTTTTCTCTCTCCAAAACTCTTTTCACACCAAGCCAGGTGCAGTAGCACATGTCTGTAATCTCAGTGTCTCCAGAGGCTGAGGCAGGAGGTTTGCAAGTTTGAGACCAGAGGCAGTCTGCATAATTTAGTAAGACCCTGTCTCAAAAAAAGTTTTAAAAATTGAGCTGAAGGCTGCAGCTCAGTGGTCCAGCACTTGCAAAGCATGCAAGTATGAGGCCCTGGGTTCAACCCCCAGTACATCAAAAAAAAAAAAAAAATCCTCTTACCACACCCTTACCTCCATGCCAGATAGTCATTTCAACATTTTTCGTTATCTATTTCATTGTGACTTTGCCATAGAGGCTCTCCTTGATTACTATTCCCTATATTGTTAACAGGGTTGAGGTTTACCTCAGTCAGTAGAGTGACATTATGCATGCTGAGGCATGGGGTTTTATCTGAAGCACCCCCAAAGTAGAAGGATCTGGCAACTCCATTTCTGAAACAACTCTGAAAGAATCAGCCATTGAAAACTCTATGAATGGCAGAGAAGCACTGACATAGCGCCTGGAATGGCATAGTGTTACATAGTGTTCTCTTCTGTTGTACACAGGGTCACTCTGCATGGAACTTGACTTCAGGGCACCTAAAAACAACAGCAACATAGTTTGAATGTGTCTCCAAATTTCATCAAGTGGAAATTAGGTCTCTAAAGCAATAGTGTTGAGAGATGGGACCTTAAGGAAGTGATTGGATTATGAAACTTCTGCTTGCATGAATAGATGAATGAGTTATTAAGAGACTGTCATTGTTAAGCAAACAAGTTCTCTCTGATGTGCTTGCTGTTTTTGCCCTGTGATGTACTCCACCATCTTATGATGCAACTATAACACTCTCTTCAGATGTACAGAAGATGCCATTGCCGTGTCCTTGGATTTTTCCAGCCTCCAGAACAGTGAGCAAAATAAACCTGTATTATTTATAAATTATGAGGTCCCAGAAAATTTTGTATAGCAATAGAAAATGAACTAATTCACTCTCTGTTAAAAAATAAAACATATCCATATTGTCCTACCTCTATTACTGAGCAAAATATAACCACATAGTACACATCATTTATTTCTACATTTTTATTCCAGTTGAATGTAAGGTCTATATGTCAAGACATTTATCTGTTTTGAATATTGATACATTTCTTGTACCAGGAACATTATTTAACACTGAATAGATATTCAAGAAGTAATACTAAAATAACTCTTGTAATCTCAGTGACTTGAGAAAGTGAGGCAGGGGATCATGAATGTTAGGCCAGAGATAACTTGATTAACTTAGCAAGAATTTATCTTAGAATAAAAAAAGCGAAAGACTAACTAGAGGTGCATCTCAATAGTAGAGCATTTACAAAGTATGTGCAAGACCCCTGGTTCAATCAACTCCCATATATGGGAAGTTAGAGGAATGAATGGTCAGTTGATTGGTTGTTTGGTTGGCTGGCTGGATAGATAGAGGAATGGTGTATTGTGCTATCAGGATAGAATCCCTTTATGTTACTCCAAAGAGTAAATAACAGACTAAAGTAAAACTTCTAGAAATACTTGTGGGGATTGAACTGGAAGTCATTACCTCAGTTACAAGATAAAGTTCCAGGTATAAGGCAAGATTCCAAAACAAAGTTGATTTATTATACATTTGTGAAGATAGATTTTAACCTCACATAGTTACACGTGTCAGCGTAGAATAAAATCCATTTTAAGTCCAGAGTGTTAAAGAAAAAGCAAAGACAACTGGTGAACCTTAAGTAGTCAGGGAGGTTGCTGTGATGGGATTGGTTGAGATTATGTGGATTGATAATGGAGATGAAAGAAGATTGAGGGGAGAATGTGAGTAGTCATGGATTTCTCAGAGAATCTCTTCAGATATTGTAATATTAAGTATAGTTGATATACATTTCCTTTAAATTTGTTGTTGTTGCTAGGTGCTTTCGAGTCATGTCCAATCATAATGACCCTTCTGGATTTTCAATGGCTGATTGTTTCAGGATTGTCAGACGAGTGGATTACCACGTCCTTCTCCCATGTTTGTAGTGCTGGGAATTGAAGTTGAGACCTCAGAGACTGCAGAGCAGCACTCTACCAACTGAGCTAAGTCCCAGCCCACCTTTAAACTTAGGCACAAGTAAAACCACTTTTTAAGGATGTAGGATTGAAATGATTGACAAATCGTTTTATATCATTTTCCCTTTTAACTGCTAAATTTTAAAACTGTGTCCAGGTGACAGACTTATGAAAATTATTTTAATTAGCTTGACTAAAATCTCTAAAATCAATTTATAAATTACTACATGATAATAGATTATATGAAAGCATAATGATAACAACTTAATAGTACTATTTATGTTTATTTTAAGATATTGATGATTTGCTTACTTCCTCTCAATTTGACTTTGGATAATTTGCTCAATAGCATTACCTTTAGTGTTTGAAACACAGTAGCTGATATTTTCCTCTTTGTCACATTTCTGCATCAAAATCACTTCTGTGGTGCACCTAGAATGAATCATATACATCTATCAATTATTTTGGTGGGATGTTGAAGAGAATATGTTTACAGTCCAGTACAGAATCCTCTACAAACTTGAATGGCAGACATTTGCTCAGGACATTCGAACGGAAAAGAAAATAGCATGCAGGAGTTTAGAATGTTATCACCATGAAATGTGTGTTCTTACAAATGTTATATTTTCTTACTAAAAAGAAAACTGATTGGTCATTTTAAATGACAAAATAGTTTGCTAGACCAGTCGACTGTACTCTCACAAAACCTATATTATATAAGCAAACATTAATATAATTGTCACCAATTAATTTTTAACACTGATATTTGATGTAATACTGTTCTCTTTACTTTATAAGTAATATTTTCTCAACTATATTAAAAACTATAGGAAATATAAAGCTATTAGATATGTATTTCAACATCCTAGCTCTTTTTTAGGGATAAGTCTGTCATCTCAAAAACCAAATAAGACTTTTTGCAGAGTGGCTTTATTTCATAACATCGGAAAGAGATGGAACAATTTAACAAATGATATCTGACTAAATAAATGAATTTTTTCATCTTCAAATCTATACAAAAGTCCAAGTCCCTATCAGCCAAAATTAAAATTATGTTTAGGGGACCTATGAGTCATTTCATTTTCATTGATTAATAGATTTCTTATTTTTTACCCAGAGATTGCTGCAAAATTGCAATCTATGTGAGTAATTAATTGGACAGTCTTGTTGTTTTCTAGCAGGAATGAACACATGACACCTAAGTTTAGGTAGGATAAATAGGCTTCTTTTATCATCTTGCTAAGAGTTTTTTCACTATTTCCTTTTCAATTAACATGCAAATGGAAGTAGCCTCCCTAGCAGGACAAACACATTTTATTTCAAAAGCAAAAGGGATTTGGTACATTTCTGGTGTGCAGGAATAACATTTTAATTTTTATAACTTAACCAAAGTAAAGGTAATACTATATATTCCCTAGTATAATATAAAGACTTAAAAACATTGGCCAGGCATGGTGATGCACGCCTGTAATCCCAGTGGCTTGGGAGGCAGAGGCAGGAGGATCGCAAGTTCGAGACCAGCGGCAGTCTGCCTCATTTAGGGAGACCCTGTTTCAAAAAGAAATTTTTTTTAATTGAGCTGGCAGTGCAGCTAAGTGGTCCAGCACTTGCAAAGCATCCAAGTGCAAGGCCCTGGGTTCAACCACCAGTACTGCCAAAAAAAGAAAAAAAAGACAAACATAGATCTACAAAATTAAATTAGATCCATTTAAAATATTGTAGTGCAGAAATATTCTGTTATCTTTTGTAGGGAATTTTCCAACCTTCATCTTGTCCCCTGATTGGTAATCCAGGATATCCTCTTGATTGCCCAAGGAGTGTCATCTGGTTTCACCCTTTATTTGAATGTCACTCCTGATTGGTTGAGCCCAGCCCCTTGCACCCCCACCTGATTGCCATCTTGAGGTAGTTAAGGCCATTACCCAAGGACTATATAAACAAATGTCACTCTCCATGTGAGGCTGCAGATGGTGATGCTGCATGCTGCTGGCTGCTAGCTTCCTGCTGGGGGTTGCTTGCTGCTGGTATGCTCTGTCACTCCATTGCAGATGGGTCACACCATCACCAGATCAAGAGAGAATCTGCCTCTCCGCACAGAAAACACCCCATTGCCAGACCAAGACGGAGATCATTGGGGACCATCAGTGGAGAATAAACCAGCCTTCCAGGGGAACATCCAGAGGGGCCTGCGGCCTACTGCAAAAGATAAAGAGCCTCTGGATGCAGTGCAGGAGGCAGAGTTGCAGCACTTAAGAGCTGTGACACTTCTGCCATCCTGAAGGATGGGCTTGAGGGCTTTATCTCTTTAACAGGAGCTCTACAATAAAACCTGTACTAAAAGCATCCCGAAGCCCTCCATCCTTGACTCTGTTGGTTGCCTTTGCCAGTCCAGCAATGTTGGGTCCCTATACCAGCAGTAGAAGAAAGAGCTATCCCATGCATCTGCCAATTGAAGGGGTGACCCACATATGTTGCTCCAAATTGGGGCACCCTTCCTACTGAAGACCTGAGGACCTAAAGACATCAGACTTGGGAAAACTCTCTTGATTGTCTTTTGTCTTACCCCTTCATTTGTCTTGTGAAAGAATTTTATGTTCCCCTTGGTTGGGACCCCTAAGTCTGGGGCTCCACCCATGCTGCAATTAATCTTTGTGCATGTTTCATCTTTAGTTGTTAAAGCATGTTTTGTTTGACAGTGGTGGTTGCAGGATCCCCATCAGGGACCCAAAGGGTATAGGATTCATTTAGTTTAGGGTGCAAGACTACTTGTTTGCCTGGGCATGGTTGTAGGTCCCCGGGGAAAATCAAGGAGGTGGTTTGGTGACCCAAATGGATCAGAAGGAACCCTTCAAGGGAAAAGAAGTCCTTGTCTATTTTGGGGACAGGCCAAGTTAGTTTAGATGAGGGTAACCAGGCCTCTCTTGAGGGATCAAGGGGATGGTTTGGTGACCCTAAAAGGCCAAAGCCAAAGACAGAGCCTGAGCCAGGGCCAGAGGAGGGGAACAAACCAAGCATTAGGGGGTCCATATCCTCCCCTTTGGGGAGCCATCAACGGGAAAGATTAATGAAGGTTAGGAGATTCCCTATTTGGGCCTCTGGAAAGAAGGCTTTATGTTCCATTTGTCTTAATGGTGCAAGTGAGACATGAAGAAATTGTATTTCTTTTCATTTTGTAACTGTCAGTGTTGGGTAAGATAAAAGATAAAGGTATGTAAACCCCCCCCCCATCTGGAAAGGCTCAGGGAACATCACGGAAGAGGGGGCAGCTAGAGTGTAAGAGCCTAAAGATGACAAAATGTAAAAAACACCTTTAACGTGTATGAAATATCTGTGAATACTCTCTGTATTTATGTAACTGAGCTCATAAACGAGACCAACTGTATGTAACGGCTGTATAACTGCAACTGTAAAAGGGTGATTTAAAAAAGAAAAAGGGGCAGAATTTTACTTTATCACTCCAAATTTTATTCAGAAACCCATCTTTGTTTTTGTGTTGTTGTTGTTGTTGTTGTTGTTTAAAAATATTCCAGCTGGGTACAGTGGTACACACCTGTAATCCCAGCAGCTTGCGAGACAGAGGCAGGAGGATTGCAAGTTTGAGACCAGAGGCAGTCTGCGTAACTTAGGGAGAACCTGTGTCAAAAAGTAAAAAAAAAGGGGGGGGGTTGGGGGTGCAGCTCAGTGGTCCAACACTTGCAAAGCATGCAAGTGTGAGGCTCTGGGTTCAACCTCCAGTACTGGGAAAAAAAAAAAAAAAAGAAAAGAAGAAAGAAAAAAGGAAAGAAAAAGACAAAAAATTCCCACTATAAACTGGTTTGGTCAATCAATTACAACACTTTCTAGCAGACATACAATAAAAATGGTTCAGAATCGCCCAGATCTCTCCACTGCCTCCTGTAGTGCTCCCATCCTCCACCACCTCCTCCACCACCACCATGGCCATGATTTCTGGGCAAAGAGCACCTCTCCCAGGATCGGGACCTTGATCTGTGCTTCTTGCAACACCGACTGTACAGCTCCAACCGCAGCTCTCTTGAAATGAGCTTCAGATGTACAAAGTTGCAGAACCCTCTTCACGTGCACCCTTCCATCTCATACTGGCGGCAGCAGGCTTCCCTGAGCTCAGTCACCAGGACAGCTCTGCTTGAATAGGCTGCCCGTTAAAACAGCAGTTGCTCAGGTCATTCACTGCCTTCCCGCAATCCTCCTCAAGGTGAAACTTGATGTACATGTTGCCCACTACCTGGTCTCCCAGGTTATCACAAATGTTCATCTCCTTAGCCTCCCTGTACTTCTCTTCCATCTCAGGTGAGGCTGCTTCTCACCAGTCATCCAGTCGTCTTCTCTCACCTCCTCCCACAATGAGGGTCGGGAGGGGGGCCGATTAAGAGCTCTTCTTGGCTTGCTCAAGGTCTTCTTTCTTGATTCTCAGAGTCTTGCTTCTTGGCAGTTTGATTGAAGGTCTGGATGATCAAAGCAGTGAAGTAAGGTATAGAGTGTGACAATCAGAGTCAAGGTGGCTGGAAAGAAAGAAATGAAAAGACCCCTGGGATAATCCATTGTCTGCTTATATACACTCTAGGTGGGGGTGTGGACCCAGATGTAAACAATCAGAGAGCAGCTCAGAAGGAACAGCTCTCCCTGTCAGGGCTTGGAAAAGTACACTTATGATTGGGGCGGTTAGGTGCAGACTGGACCAATCACTGAGCTTTCCTTAGTAATCAATCAGCTAGCACTGGGCAGCCAATCAGGCTGAAAAAGGCCACAACAGAGCTGGGCTGTTTGGGGGCCATCTTGGATCACTGGATGGGAGGGGTAGGAGTGTAGCAGGTTAAAGGTGAACTGGGACTTTTGAAGCCATATTGGCTCTTAAGGAGTCAAATAGTTTCCTGGGTTAAGGGTAACCAGAGGTGGCAGGAACAGGACAGGATCTGGGGAGAGCTCAGACTTCAGCCTGGACCAAGTGGGCCTCAGCCCCAGCACCCTCCCGGTCCACCTCGGGGGAGTCCAGGTAATTCCCTACAATCTTTCACTTATAGACTAAAATAGAGCATTTTAATCAAAATATTTTCGTGAAATTTTATTCATGTTCTGTTAGAATATGCAAGATAAAGTAAATATTTATTGAATTAATTAAAAAGGCATATATTCCAAAAATAATGAGGAGACTTCACAGAAATTTATTTACTTTCTATTCATTTTCAATAGGTAATCCTTTCCCACTAAAACATATTTTGGTCATGTACATATGAGTTTTATTGTAAATGTGTCTTTTAGTTTCTGCTGCCACCCATCTAATCTCCAGTATTATCTGGCAGCCATATATATTTACCTATCCATATATATGTTCCATATTACAAATTTCAATATTCTTTGCATATTTGAGTACACAGAATTGAAAATTAACTATGAAAATTAATATGAGATTTGAGTGGATGTTGATTTTTCTCTCTTCTTAAATTGCTGATGGTAAATATATTTATAAAAACTATGTGTGATAGCTAAATATTCCCAACAGCCAAGGAAAAAAAACTATAATATGGTTTTTCTTGAAAACGACTCAAATACACTTTTTTATTTTTTAAATTCTCTAGGTCACAAGAGATTTATGATGTAATGTTATGTAGAAACTAAAATAACTATGTCCATATTTAGGAGCATGAAACTGTCAAAAGGTGAATAGTTATTCATAATCAAATCTAATCACAAGTGAATATTTGAACCAAAAATTACAAATTTGTCCACAAATATAGTAGTACAGATTCTTTAATTGTTACTTGTTGTGGTTAGGTGCCATCAAGTCGAGTCCGACTGATAACGACCCTATGTACAGCAGATCAAAACACTTGCCGATTCTGTGCAAGGCAAACCATCTTATTTATGTTTAAGCCCATTGTTGCAGACACTGTGTCAACCCATCTGGTGGAGAATTTTCCTCTTTTGTGTTGACCTGCCACTCTCCCAAATATGATGTCCTTCTCCAGGGATTGATCTCTCCTGATTACATGTCCAAAATATGTAAGACACAGTCTGGCCATTCAATACTAAATTTTAGATTTAATCAGTATGAATCTACATTATGAAATAATAGGAGTTAAATTTATTTTTTAATTCATTCATTCTTTTACTTTGTAGTACTTGAGTGTTAAACTCAGGTCTTCATGCATGCTAGGCAAGTGTGCTACCACAGAGGTGCACTTACTATTTTGAGATAGGATCTCGCTAACTTATGCAGGCTGCCTCTGACCTTGAACTCATGATCCTCCTACCTCAGCCTCTGGAGTCCCTAGGATTATAGGCATGAACGAGTGCATCTGGAAAGTAAATGTATTTTAAAAGCATGCAATATCTAATGAACTGTAGTATGCTGATTTATCTCCTCATATGCTGATGTAAAATCAAATTCTAAAATCACTGCATGCCATACTAAATATTTATTCTATTAATTGCTGTGAAGTCAAATGAATTATATAACAGATACATTTGCAATTATTAGAAATTAGATTTATTCTACAAATAATAAAAATTATTTGGAGATACAAAATAGTAAATACTGTCATTAAGACATTGATGATGAATCCAGGCTCCAAGTCGAATACCTGTACTCCTAGTGACTCAGAAGGCTAAGGGGCAATAATTGTATGTTCCAGGCCAAAGGAAGCATGTATAACTTAGTGAGACTTCTTAAAAGAAAAAAGGGGCTAGAAGAGCACCCTGGATTTAATCCCCCAGTACTGAAAATAACTAACTAACTAAATAAATATAAATTAAAGATGATATATGCAACAGATTTACTATAAAAGTTCTAGTTTCTTCCAAGTATATGTATATGTAAAAACACAGAAATAAGAAAATTTTGTGCCACATATCAGACAGTCACTGAAGGGAATATTAGGACTTTGAATTAATATTTAGACCTAGAATTAATATTATGAAATTTAGATGAACAGTGAATTAACTATTACTTGACTAAGAAGCATGATGAGATGTGTCATTTAGATGAGCAAAGAAGAGAAAAAACTCAGAAACAGAAAGAAATGTGGTTTTAGGAACTGGGATAGCTCTTGAGATGATGTTTAAATTATGAAATTCTTAGTTTCATTCTGTTACCTTCTTAGTTTTCATAAGTCAACTAGGAACATTATTTAATAAAAGGCAGAATATGTAAATGCAGCATCTTTATTAACTGTTGTTTTTATGTATGGTTGAGTCGTATCTGACTCAGCAACCAAATGTACAACAGGCGAAACAGTATTGTCAGTGCTTCTCTGCTACTCATAGGATTTTCAATGGCTGATTGTTTTTTTTTGGGGGGGGAAGTGGGCTGCTGGGTTCTTCTCTCAACCCTACAGCCATGATATTCCTAGGCAGTCTCCCATCCAAGTACTAACCAGGCCCGTCTCTGCTTAGCTTCCGAGATCTATCAGTGTTACAGCTACAGGCTCTTTACTAATTAAGACAACATTATTGGTTTTAACATCTCAGGATAAGTAGCAGAAATTAATAATAATAATAATAATAATAATAATAATAATATAAAACAAAAAAACACTTTCTGATAGAATGCAGTCTACTTCACTGGACCATCCTAATTTCTACAGTGAATAAGAAATATAGATATCAGTGCTCTGGATTAAAAAAATAAATAAACAAAAAGGAAAATAGATGGGATAATAAGTATCATGAAGAAGTCACAGTCAGCAAAAATTGGGAAGAACAAAAGTGAATTATAGAACTGAATATTTGAATACTAGTTAGAACACTTAAAGCAAATTGAAAAAAATTAAGATAAAAATAGATCATCTTAAAAATATGAACACTAATGCAGGAAGTTAAAAAATAACAAGTTATTTTGAAAACAACAAAGTAGATTTATATACACCACATTTTTATATTTTGCAACTAATAACTTTTATAATGTTTAAAAGAATAGAATGTATACATTCAACAAGAAAATTCTGAATTAAGGTATAGATTTAAGCCAAGTAACAAAAATAAGAAAGATTAATATAGATTATAAAATTG